>JACYXH010000447.1:0-125138 GCA_026745465.1 Lota lota
ATACATCACTTTGCTGAGTTAGGGGTTCGTTCATTACATTTTGAAGGCATGTTAGTAGGCCTGCAGCATGCAACAAATAAAATTACTTTTACCGGTGGGGATTTCCTTTATATTAATACTTTTGACTTGTGATTATTATGAAGATGAAAAGCAGATGTTCGAGGCTTTTTAAGTTTAAAAACATTGCTGAACAAACACGTAACTCAGGCAACAATGTATTTGGGAGAAAAATGCAACATTTCCATCATTTATTTGCGTGTACAATTTTATATTTTATTTATGGTTTATTTGATTGATTTCAAGTTATTTGATTTTATCGTCAGGAAAACCAACATTCAGTAGTTGTTCCAATATGTCTTCCAATTCGGTCCTTGATTTCACTCAAGACTCAAGATGGTTCGGATACTGTACAGAAAAATAGAAATGAATAACATTTGGGGTCAGCACTAGCATTAACGTTAAGACAACCCGTTGAATTAGAGATAAACAGGTTAAGTAAGTTACCATTTTCCGTGCTTCAAAAGGTCAATGGCATCATTGACAGACTCCAAGGGCATGTTGTGGGTTATGAATTCATCCAGCTTCACCTTCTTATCGAGGTAGGCCTTTACCATTTTTGGCACATCATACTTACCTTTGAAACCTGATTGGTAAAATGCACATATGTTGGCACAGCAAAAAATACTTCCCAAAAACACAACATTTTAATCTTAAAGAGGAATTGTGATAAATGCAAGCCAATCATTAATTGTCACAGTCACTGATGATAATGACGGAGCCTCTTGTCCCCAATTGGTCTTGTGCACAATAGGTTTTGAGTCACATGACTTTGACTATGACTACATCTCTTAAGTTGATCGGCCGATCACGAGTTTAGGGCGTATATTGGCCGATAATGGTGCATTACTAGTCCCTCCCAAAGATCTTTGCTCCATTTGATCCCATGGAGGATCTAATGGATCAACCACAAATAACAAAAGTTTGGTCCTTTGTGATAGTACTGTTATTCTTTATATTGGTCTCACCTCCAAAGACGGTACCCGTCCATGTGCGTCCACCTATGAGCTGGATGGGTCTCGTAGCGACATCATGCAGGTCTGTCCAACCGACCACCACACTGACACCCCATCCTTGTATGCAGGACTCCAGTGCATTCCTCTAAAGGTTACAATAGCAAAAGTTTACAATGTAGATCAGTCATAGGCGATATATACAATTAATAAAATAAAAGAAGGGTTTTCAAGTCACAACCAATCATCTTAATACTGTACACAATATTTTAGTGTAGAAGTGTTGGTGGATCTTGATGAGGTTGTAAATTTGTATTTAAATTCAGCACACTGTCAAAATACAAATTGAATTTGTGTCACTTTGAGTTATCTCACCATGACTTCGACATTCCCCACACATTCCAGAGAGAAATCTACGCCTCCATTGGTCATCTTTGACAGCACTTGGCTGATGGGCTCACTGTGGTCATTAGGGTTCACAAAGTCAGTTGCCCCAAACACCTTGGCCTTCTCAAACTTGTCCGGGTTCAAGTCAACAGCAATGATTCTCTTGGCTCCAGCAGAGTGGCAGCCCATCACAGCAGCCAGGCCAACAGCCCCCAGGCCGAATACGGCACATGTGGATCCTGGCTCTACCTATGGACAACAGATATTTGACGTTTATACACTGTTCAAAAAAATAAAGGGAACACTTAAACAACACAATGTAACTCCAAGTCAATCACACTTCTGTGAAATCAAACTGTCCACTTAGGAAGCAACACTGATTGACAATACATTTGACAAGAAATTGACAAGAAATTATAGGCAATTAGCAAGACACCCCCAATAAAGGAGTGGTTCTGCAGGTGGTGACCACAGACCACTTCTCAGTTCCTATGCTTCCTGGCTGATGTTTTGGTCACTTTTGAATGCTGGCGGTGCTTTCACTCTAGTGGTAGCATGAGACGGAGTCTACAACCCACACAAGTGGCTCAGGTAGTGCAGCTCATCCAGGATGGCACATCAATGCGAGCTGTGGCAAGAAGGTTTGCTGTGTCTGTCAGCGTAGTGTCCAGAGCATGGAGGCGCTACCAGGAGACAGGCCAGTACATCAGGAGACGTGGAGGAGGCCGTAAGAGGGCAACAACCCAGCAGCAGGACCGCTACCTCCGCCTTTGTGCAAGGAGGAGCAGGAGGAGCACTGCCAGAGCCCTGCAAAATGACCTCCAGCAGGCCACAAATGTGCATGTGTCTGCTCAAACGGTCAGAAACAGACTCCATGAGGGTGGTATGAGGGCCCGACGTCAAAAGGTGGGGGTTGTGCTTACAGCCCAACACCGTGCAGGACGTTTGGCATTTGCCAGAGAACACCAAGATTGGCAAATTCGCCACTGGCGCCCTGTGCTCTTCACAGATGAAAGCAGGTTCACACTGAGCACATGTGACAGACATGACAGAGTCTGGAGACGCCGTGGAGAACGTTCTGCTGCCTGCAACATCCTCCAGCATGACCGGTTTGGCAGTGGGTCAGTCATGGTGTGGGGTGGCATTTCTTTGGGGGGCCGCACAGCCCTCCATGTGCTCGCCAGAGGTAGCCTGACTGCCATTAGGTACCGAGATGAGATCCTCAGACCCCTTGTGAGACCATATGCTGGTGCGGTTGGCCCTGGGTTCCTCCTAATGCAAGACAATGCTAGACCTCATGTGGCTGGAGTGTGTCAGCAGTTTCTGCAAGAGGAAGGCATTGATGCTATGGACTGGCACGCCCGTTCCCCAGACCTGAATCCAATTGAGCACATCTGGGACATCATGTCTCGCTCCATCCACCAACGGCACGTTGCACCACAGACTGTCCAGGAGTTGGCGGATGCTTTAGTCCAGGTCTGGGAGGAGATCCCTCAGGAGACCATCCGCCACCTCATCAGGAGCATGCCCAGGCGTTTTAGGAAGGTCATACAGGCACGTGGAGGCCACACACACTACTGAGCCTCATTTTGACTTGTTTTAAGGACATTACATCAACGTTGGATCAGCCTGTAGTGTGGTTTTCCACTTTCCAAATCCAGACCTCCATGGGTTGATAAATGTGATTTCCATTGATAATTTTTGTGTGATTTTGTTGTCAGCACATTCAACTATGTAAAGAAAAAAGTTTTTAATGAGATTATTTCATTCATTCAGATCTAGGATGTGTTATTTTAGTGTTCCTTTTATTTTTTTGAGCAGTTTATATATACACGTGTGTGTGAGAGTGAGTGAGTTAGATATATACACACACACATATACAGTATCTCACAAAAGTGAGTACACCCCTCACATTTTTGTAATTATTTGAGTATATCTTTTCATGTGACAACACTGAAGAAATGACACTTTGCTACAATGTAAAGTAGTGAGTGTACAGCTTGTATAACAATGTAAATTTGCTGTCCCCTCAAAATAACTCAACACACAGCCATTAATGTCTAAACTGCTGGCAACAAATGTGAGTACACCCCTAAGTGAAAATGTCCCAATTGGGCCCAATTAGCCATTTTCCCTCCCAGGTGTCATGTGACTCGTTAGTGTTACAAGGTCTCAGGTGTGAATGGGGAGCAGGTGTGTTAAATTTGGTGTCATCGCTCTCACGCTCCCTCATACTGGTCACTGGAAGTTCAACATGGCACCTCATGGCAAAGAACTCTCTGAGGATCTGAAAAAAATTATTGTTGCTCTACATAAAGATGGCCTGGGCTGTAAGAAGATTGCCAAGATCCTGAAACTGAGCTGCAGCACGGTGGCCAAGACCATACAGCGGTTTAACAGGACAGGTTCCACTCAGAACAGGCCTCGCCATGGTCGACCAAAGAAGTTGAGTGCACGTGCTCAGCGTCATATCCAGAGGTTGTCTTTGGGAAATAGACGTATGAGTGCTGCCAGCATTGCTGCAGAGGTTGAAGGGGTGAGGGGTCAGCCTGTCAGTGCTCAGACCATACGCCGCACACTGCATCAAATTGGTCTCCATGGCTGTCGTCCCAGAAAGAAGCCTCTTCTAAAGATGATGAACAAGAAAGCCCGCAAACAGTTTGCTGAAAACAAGCAGACTAAGGACATGGATTACTGGAACCATGTCCTGTGGTCTGATGAGACCAAGATAAACTTATTTGGTTCAGATGGTGTCAAACGTGTGTGGCGGCAACCAGGTGAGGAGTACAAAGACAAGTGTGTCTTGCCTATAGTCAAGCATGGTGGTGGGAGTGTCATGGTCTGGGGCTGCATGAGTGCTGCCGGCACTGGGGAGCTGCAAGTTCATTGAGGGAACCATGAATACCAACACGTACTGTGACATGCTTGAAGCAGAGCATGATCCCCTCCCTTCGGAGACTGGGCCGCAGGGCAGTATTCCAACATGATAACGATCCCAAACACACCTCCAAGATGACCTTGCTAAAGGTTGCTAAAGAAGCTGAGGGTAAAGGTGATGGACTGGCCAAGCATGTCGCCAGACCTAAACCCTATTGAGCATCTGTGGGGCATCCTCAAACGGAAGGTGGAGAAGCGCAAGGTCTCTTAACATCCACCAGCTCCGTGATGTCGTCATGGAGGAGTGGAAGAGTACTCCAGTGGCAACCTGTGAAGCTCTGGTGAACTCCATGCCCAAGAGGGTTAAGGCAGTGCTGGAAAATGATGGTGGCCACACAAAATATTGACACTTTGGGCCCAATTTGGACATTTTCACTTAGGGGTGTACTCACTTTTGTTGCCAGCAGTTTAGACATTAATGGCTGTGTGTTGAGTTATTTTGAGGGGACAGCAAATTTACACTGTAGTGTACAAGCTGTACACTCACTACTTTACATTGTAGCAAAGTGTCATTTCTTCAGTGTTGTCACATGAAAAGATATACTCAAATATTTACAAAAATGTGAGGGATGTACTAACTTTTGTGAGATACTGTATATACCCACACCAACATATCTATATAGAGAGATGATATCATTTTCGTTTATATTTCTATTTTTCATTCAGGGAAAAAGGTAGGGAAATTATTAGTACTTTGGTTTACTATTACAAAATAAGGAAAAGTTCAAATAACCTGTAGTTCCCTTATTTCTTTCTTTCTTTCTTTCTTTATTTCTTTCTTCTTTCTTTCTTTTCTTTTTCTTTCTTTCTTCTCTTTCTTTCTTTCTTTTTTCGTTCTTTCTTCTCTTTTCTTTCTTTCTTTCTTTCTTTCTTTCTGTCTTTCTTTCTTTCATTCTTTTCTTTCTTTCTTTCTTTCTTTCTTTCTTTCTTTCTTTCTTTCTTTCTTTCTTTCTCTTTCTTTCTTTCTTTCTTTCTTTCTTTCTTTCTTTCTTTCTTTCTTTCTTTCTTTCTTTCTTTCTTTCTTTCTTTCTTTCTTTCTTTCTTTCTTTCTTTCTTTCTTTCTTTCTTTCTTTCTTTCTTTCTTTCTTTCTTTCAGGTATAATACAATTGTCTTTGTGTAAACGAGAACCTAAGTGTTTGGATACCTTAGCAGTGTTGACAGCCGCTCCAAATCCAGTACACACACCACAGCTCAGAAGACAGACTTTATCGAGCGGTGCTGAAGGGTCTATCTTGGCCACAGCTATTTGGTTGACCACAGTGTATTGGGAGAAGGTGCTGGTCCCCACGAACTGCAGCACCTTTTGGCCTCTACAGGTTAACCTGGTCTCTGGAGGTGACATCGTCTCATGACCGCCGCTGGACCTTCAATAGGAAAGTTATTTATATTCTGACTAACAATGTCAGAATTGACTGTGAGAAAATGTTTTCATAGTACAGGCAGGCAGGCATGGATGTGAAATACAACTGAAAAATCATGAAAATCATTGATGAAAATCTGCTTTATGGATGCTTGAGGTTAAAACTAAGCCACTAAACTCATTCATAAAAGAAATTAGGGAGATTAATTTGATATAAACAGATTGACAAAATATTTCCTGATTAAGTGGAAAAGGAGAGACTAATGAGTAGATAATCAGCATGCTCACCATCCCTTCACACATTGGTTGGTCTTCGGACTTTGGCAAAAACGGCATTCCCCGCACTGGGAGACAAAGAGGGGTATCACCTTGTCCCCTAAAATGTAGATGAAAGTTGATTAAAAACAGGCCCTGTTTACATATTGTTAACTACGATTCACTGTAAAATGTTGCTCTTCTAATAGTCAGGTTATTTGTGTGAGTGGTTTTATCTCTTCTGTGCTGTAGGCCTAGTAATAGTGAAGGGTGAAATGACTTTAATGTAAACACAAATGACTTTAACTTGAACACATGTTTTAAATAGATGTCAACATCCCAGAATAATACAATCCATACTCATTGTATTTCCATTACAGCTTCCACACCTGGTTGAAATTCAGTGACCCCAGGTCCAACACTCTCCACAATGCCAGCGCCCTCATGTCCAAGGACTACAGGAAAGCCGTCTTTGTGTTTTCCCTCAAAAAGATGGTAGAGGTCTGTGTGGCACACTCCTGTGGCAATGATCTGCATCCAAGTCCACAGTTTTATTAAGTTTTCATTTCAGTGTTGTGGTATACTTTATGCTTGTGTGTTGCACAAACACATTACTGCAGAGGCTATGTTCCTCCATTGTTCCTAATTAGATGGCATATTGTGGAATACGTTTACATCTATATTCAATCCGTATATATATAAATATATTTTTTATTATGGACACTGCTGCGGATCCAAATTTGCATGTTTTTAAAGAAAAATAAAAACAAAATTGTTGTACTATTTTAAGCAGATGCAAATTCCTTGTCTCTATCAAAGTAGGTCAGAGGTTAATGATTGTATTCCCATATGCTATTTATAAGTGTGTCAGAGTGTGTGTATGTATGTATATATATATACTTTATATACACTGTATATGGGGTTGGGTGGTTATGTCTATGGGGGGGGGGGGGGGGGGGGGGGGGGGGGGTCTGTGTGTTTGGTTGTTTGTGTGTATGGGGGTGGGTAGTTGTGTGTTTGTGTCTGTGTCTGTGTGGTTGATTGTGTGTGCGTCCGTGCATGCGGGCTGGTGGTGTGTGTGTGTGTGTGTGTGTGTGTGTGTGTGTGTGTGTGTTTCAGAGAGAGAGGCTTATGGGGTTTGATGTGTCGTAATATACTGCTAAAAAATATAAAGGGAACACTTGGAGTTACATTGTGCTGTTTAAGTGTTCCCTTTATTTTTTTGAGCAGTATATTATTTGTGATTGACAATCTGTGCATCCATTATACATCCGTGTGTATATTTGTAATCTCTGAATGTATCGGCAATCCGTTTTTTGTTTATCTGTAAATAGAAAAACCTTTCACAAACACAAAAATCTCAAGTACATATTTAGCAAACAAACGAAATGCAATTATAGATCTCAATTTCACGCGTACTAATTTTATTCTACACCTACTGATTGCATTTTACACACAAGTATTGCAATAACGCAATGCAAATAACAATTACAGGTCATTTTAGTTTGTGCATTCATTTTAGTTGAATACGATAATCTCTGGCTTCTTTATTATGAGTAGTTGACGAATGACCTAGATTCCATTGGTATTTAAATCCACTGTATGATCCAGAAATACCATTATTTGTTTTATATTATATTACCAGCAGACGGACAAGAATATGCTGTGGGAGCTGTCGCTACCAGCCCACCATTCCTTAGTTTTTATTGTGCAAATACCCATTACGGCAATAAACCACTTGTACCCAATCACGTGTGCATCTGGTCGATGGAGAAAGTTGACCAAGATGTCACATGTGCGTAGCCAATAGCCCAGTGGGTGGCAGTAAAGCTCAACATAACATATTTTTCAGCATTTCACGCTTTGAGTAGCCCAACCCAACTAGCTCTGTTCTCAAATAACGAAACATAGTAAAAAGAAAAGAAAAAGGACACCTGTTACACAGGGACAGAAAATAACATTTGAAAGGAAAAATGACGCCTCAGCTTCCCGAAAGATGACGTACGAGTTGTCTCAAATCTATTTGTATGTAATTTGTATGCGTAGAAATGAGATACACATATGCTTTTCACGTATTTGCTAAATTTAATATTTACAGATAAACCAAAGTAGACACAGATTATCGATATGCATACAGATTAAAAAAATTCAAATTTCTGTTCACACTGTCATTCTGTTCACACAAATATTGAGACAAATCTAACCCCATAGTGGCCAGTTGTGTGTGTGTGTGTGTGTGTGTGTATGTGTGTATGTGTGTATGTGTGTATGTGTGTATGTGTGTGTGTGTGTGTGTGTGTGTGTGTGTGTGTGTGTGTGTGTGTTCGAACAAATGTTGTAAATCCCACCTTGATGCGTATTTCATTGGCATGGGGAACATCAACTTCTATCTCTTCGATCACCAAAGGCTTGTTTGCCTCCCAGGCCACAGCAGCCTTACACTTAATGACCTAGAAGAGACAAATATTCATAAAACAATAGTTTTTTGTTTATTGTATTCTTTGTTTGGATAAACCGCCATTTTGTGATGGCTCGAGAGTTGTAGTACTGTACAATTCTAAATAAATGTAAATATACGACAGCCTAGGCAAATAAAATCTTTGTTTTGCCACATCTCGCATGAGAAACGCTATGCCATTTTCAAAAACAATGTCTCCCCATAATGACAAATAGTTTCATGATTAATTACTCAACAATGACCAAAACTCCATTACTAATAACATTCCTATGCTCCTATACTTCCAAAATGGGGGGGGCAGTTGTTGCGATTTGACGTCACGATGTACAAGCCCTATAGTTATTTTTCACACAGGAATGTATATTTTTTACTTGAAATAAGACAAATTATTATACATAAAACATATTTCTGAAAAACATGAAACTAAATCCATTTCATGCACATTGTGGAGCGTATGTAGGGGATGGCTGGTTTAAGCAGCCTCACCTGGCCCCGAGTCAGACTGATTGGACTCTGGGGCTGGATGAGGCTGCACACCTGTTGTGCATTGACTAATCAATGCGCAACCTGTGTGCATTGATTAGTCAATGTACAACAGGTGTGCAGCCTCACCCAGTCCCAGAGTCCAATCAGTCTGACTCGTTCCAGGTGAGGCTGCTTAAACCAGCCATCAACCACACACTCGCCACTTACATATTATTGCATTATATAACATATTGCAAAACAATTAACACAAACTAAATAATGTGTAGATGTGAAGTGGTGAACTTACCTTACCTACAGTTGCCATGGTTTCTCTTTTATAAAGGCTTCAGACAAGAACTCAACTCAACAGTACCAGAGTAAACAGTTGGGCCAGCTGGTGTCGGAGGACAGGAGAGGAGAAGGAAGAGATTTGGCTCGAAGTTTAAATACTTATGCCAGGGGTTGGGTTGAGCAAATTCTCCAAAAGTGGGAGGGATTTGAAGGGTTATCAAAGTGAATAAATAAAGATATTGTGTAATTTGTATATTTGCACATGCATGTGCTCCCACCTGTAACCTCCAAGCTATAATGGAGGTATAATTTAGCTCATATTAAAATGCCCCAAATTAGAAATGATTGAGTTTAAAAGGAGTATATTCTTGCCTACATGCATTCCATGCATTACCTTGTTCTTAAAATTCAAAAAAGAAATCTTCAAGACAAATCACATATGACATTATTCTTTGGTCTACCGGATTTTAGATTTTAGATTTAGGGCATTTAGCTGACACTTTTGTCCAAAGCGACTTACAGAACAGCGGCTCCCCGAGTCCTGCCGAGGCAACGACCCCCTCAAGTGTGAGAGGTTATTCTTCATGCTCAGTGTGTATTGACTATTTCTCTTGTTGAGTGCAATGAACATGGCAAGCTTCATATTTATAGGAATAAGGAATAGAGAACCAGATTAATAGTTGTTAAATTTCTAAAGATGGAATGTGGAATCTACCTAAATCATCTCAATTATCAACTACATTATTGAGTGTGTGAGAAAACAGGTGTCTAGTATGCTCTTGAATGGTGTGTGTGTGTGTGTGTGTGTGTTTGTTCCCCTAGTTTGTGTGTATGTCCAAGGCCAAGTTACTGTTGCCCACGAGTGTCAGCCAGGCCCCCATCAAAATGGGACTGGTTAAATAAAGGAAATAGGCCAAAGTATGGTTGCAAATTATAGGGGGGGCGCCCATTGTACTCCTATTGACCACTTTTATATGAATGAGGGCATTCAACTCTACTAAAATGATATGTTTGGAGGCTCTAGCCCAACCGGAAGGAACTGAATTGGTGGTTGATCTAAGGGTCTAGTACGCTTCAGGAATGAGCTAAAGACATTGGGTCTTTTATATATGAAAGAGGGCCTAAAGGACATACAAGATTATCAATTTGGTGGTTCTAGCACAACCAGAAGTGTCTAATCCCTCCCTGAGGGGTCCTACAAAGATGTAAAAAAACACCATTAATGGGAGCCTAGAATTACTTGTGAATAAGATAGAGACGTCCCTTTTATATGAATCAGGGCATTAAGGTCTGCTAAAATTATAAATTTGGGGGCTCTAGCCCTACAGAAAAGGATCACAAAGCATCATCAAATGCTCCATTGAAACACATTGGAAACAAGCTGTTGCTAGAAATTAATATAAATTCGTAGACAAGAGATAGAAACTTGGCCATTAGACCTTTCAACCAGGGGACATCTTGGGATCGCTCTGTGAAAATCTTCGGTTGCTTAGCAAAAAGGCGGACCCTAACCCTAATCTTAAACCACGGACCCCCTGCCCCCAGGGCCCGAGAGGGCCAAGGTTCCGTGTAGGGGTCCCAGTGAGGCCCTAGAATAAGGTTGTCAAGTCTCAGGGCAGTAGGACCTATCCTTTCTCCAAAACTGCCTTTTACACCACATTTTGATCAACTAGGTCTTGGAGGCCACACTTAAGGTTTATTTGTCAAAAAACCAGCCTGTTTGGGCAGAGTTTCTTTCTGTAAACGCTAGAAATCCAAATCTCGGAAAAGTCGTTCCTGGGACCCAGGGGAACGTGTGTACGAATTTTGGCATGTTTAGCCATCTTGAATGGGTGGGAAAGGTGGGTGTGACCTCCAACTGTAGAGTAAATGGGCATAAAACAGTGGGCAGTTTCTAGTTCCACATTTTTGGTGGGATTGAGATGGAAATTTGTTTTTCAAGTCTGAGGTCAAAAGGTCAAAAGGAGCCCGCACCATGCCCCTTATGAGATTAAAATAAGTTAATGTGCATTTCGCTCATATCCTTTTTTTTTTTTTTATGAAATAGAGGTTTGATTCTCAGATATGCATGTTGGATAGGTAGATCCAACATGCTTTACTTACAATAAAAGGCTAATGTCTCTCTGGAAATTTTATCAAAATGAATTTTAATGCCGAAACAAGCATAATATTGCATTTTCCACTGAGAATAAAATGAATGTCAGACATGTTTGGTTTTCGCCACGTGACGTGGACGCAGACCTATACAAAAGAATAGGCCAAAAAATGTAGGCATCTCAAAATTTTAGAGCCGTTATTGTGAAACTACTACATTTTGGTGTGAGACTGGGTTGTATACTGTGCATGACAAATAACACACTTTGACTATATAGATTTCCCCTCTAGCTCCCTAAAGCGTTTCGCTTATGAAATTTACAATGACTGGGGATTCCAAGAAAGCTTGTGTTGTACGATTCTACCTATTCAGCTGGTCTGATATTTGACAAGGGCATAGTTCAGTGTAATGAAATTAGATTTACATTTTGAAAACTAGAAAAAACAAAAGAAAAGTAATGGGTACAAGACTGTGTAGCTTATCCAGCCAAATATATAATAACTATTATTCCCATTCCAATTCTACCTTAGCACATAACCTCTGGTTAAATAAGACAGAATAGCAGTTTCTACCCTTTTTTCAATTTATTATTGTCAATTGTATGTAGTTAAATAGCTAGGGTGCAGTGTTTTGTAACTAGACTTATTCGGTGTCCACATCTGTTGAGTTATGTCATAACTCTTTATGAACAGTGAAGATAAGTTGGTCAAATCAAATTGTATTTCTCCAAAAAGCTCCAAAATATCCACTTAATGTCCAACATTAATACATTTGATTTAGGATTATTATGAAGATGAAAATCTGAGGTTTGATGTTGTTTCAGTATCACAACATTGGTGAACAAACTTGTAATTCAGCCAAGAATTTCTTTGTTAGAGAAATGCAATATTTTCCTCATTTATTTATATGTGGACAAATTTATATTTGGTTTATTTTATGGTATATTTGATTGATTTCACATTGGTTTATTTTATTCACAATTTATTTTATGACAACCAACATGCAGTAGTTTCAATAACTTCTTCCAATTAGGTCCTCGATTGATTTGGTCCTTGATTTCACTCAAGACTCAAGATGGTTCGGATACTGTACGGAAAAACAGAAATGAATAACATTTAGGGTTAGCACTAACAATCCGTTAAAACAACTCGTTTAATTAGAGATAAGAGATTATTAGATTAATTACCATTTTCCGTGCTTCATAAGGTCAATGGCATCATTGACAGATTCCAAGGGCATTCTGTGGGTTACAAATTCATCCAGCTTCACCTTCTTATCGAGGTAGGCCTTTACCATCTTTGGCACACCATCTTTACTCTTGAAGCCTGATTGGAAAAACAACAAACACTTTCACGTAAACAAAATATTTGTTTCCTCATATGAATGGGTTCTCTTTTTCAATTTCAATTTTCTTTTAGAAAATTTTCATTTTCCTTGCTCTTATCCATGCCATGTGATGTTGTATGAAATAACGATTTAGTTTAAAAGGTATTCAATTGTAAATAATATCATGAGGGGCGTATCTGTCTTGATTGACAGATCTCAGTCATGAGTCATGCATAACTTCTGCAAGGTGTTAAAAAAAAGTATGTTTATTTTGCAGTGTATCACACTTCATGTGCATAGCTTTTCATGTAAACTCTTCAAATAGATCATCCAGCAGTTTGGATATGTTTTTCGGTAGTGTATATTTAATTAGTTGGGTCACTAGCTCAAAATAACCCCAATGCAACCCCAGGCCTACAACTAAGTAATGTACAAATGTACAAGCAATCCATTGATTAATTTAGTTCTGCATCTAAACTGAATTGCACTAGTGATCTAGGGGATTTCTTCATTGTTATTGTGTCTTGTTAATAATTGTTAATCACGTGAAACAACGCACTCATAGCTTTACAATATTATTATTGTGATGAACCTTTGAGCTCAAAAAAGCAAAAGGCCTACACTGTTATCTTCCAGAGTTGTAAATCTGGAGTTCTAGAGATGCAGATCTGTAGTGATCCTTTCAATCTCAAATATGGACTTAGAAATTGTATAGGTTTTAGTAGTATTAGTTTTGGGTGTCAGTACTGGTTCAACCCAGATTAAAGTGGTGTCCAATACAGTTAACCATTTTTTTATAGCCTGTCTTATTGAGATAGAGGGATTCAAATATGTTAAGAATCAGATATTCCTTCTCATTACTGGCACCTTTGGCCAGTAAGTGAACTGCAGCCTGCTCAAGCTTGTGTATTCAGTGTACTGAACTGTGAGCGTGAGCGTGAGCTCTGTGGGTTAAGACAATAACAATCATGAACTGATGGTGGTTATAATCATAAATAAACATTAACAATTAAAAAAATGCCATTATCCGCACTTAGAAGTCACTTCCTTCATTTTTCCCGGCAAAACTGGCCCGGTTAGAATAAAAAAGGAATAAGCTCACAGACTGTACTACGCAACGGAGAGGGTCAGGAAGGTCTCCCTTTTAAGTTAAATTACAACCTGTTCATATTTTAGCAGTAAAAATCCTGCACATAGTCCCTTCAAGGGTCCACTGACATCTCTCAACTGACATATATTGCCCTACAAGCTGAAACCTTTCCAACATGTATATATTGTTTTGTTGTACAGGGGAAAATGTCATTTGGGGTCCATTACATGTCTGGATCAACCTCAAGTAATAAAAAACTTTAAATATGAGGTCAGATTTAAACTCCTCTTTGTTGGTGCTTTGTGATCGTACCAAAATACCTTTCATACAACTCACCTCCAAACAGGGAAACCCTTCCATGTGCGTCCAGCTATGAGCTGGATAGGTCTCGTAGAAACATCATGCAGGTCTGTCCAACCAACCAGCACACTGACACCCCATCCTTTCATGCAGGACTCCAGTGCATTCCTCTATAGGTGATATTACCAGAAATGCAATACCAGTTATTGTGTCACAACAGATAATCTTAATATTGTACACACTATTTGAGGTACATGTGTAGAATTGTGGATCTTGATTAGGGTATAAGTATGGTGTGTTTCTATTCAGCCTTTATATAAACAATAGACATGCCAAAATACAAAATGTTTGCAGAAGTCCTTTTGTCCAGGTGACTCACCATGACTCCGACATTCCCCACACATTCCAGAGAGAAATCCACACCTCCATTGGTCATCTTTGACAGCACTTGGCTGATGGGCTCACTGTGGTCATTAGGGTTCACAAAGTCAGTAGCACCAAACACCTTGGCCTTCTCAAACTTGTCCGGGTTCAAGTCAACAGCAATGATTCTCTTGGCCCCAGCAGAGTGGCAGCCCATCACAGCAGCCAGGCCAACAGCCCCCAGGCCGAATACGGCACAAGTGGATCCTGGCTCTACCTGTGGACAACAGATATTTTATGTTTGTGTATATGCACAAATATATGTATATGTGAAGATAGAAACACAGAAAGACAGATTGTCACAACCAGATCCAAGTCTTTCCTTTCCATATCCCCAATAAATAGCCTGTGGTTTCCAAACTATAATTCGTTATTATTTTTTTTAAAGGTATTAATTACTCTTTGGATAAAGGAGAACTCAATAACACCAGTGTTTGGATACCTTAGCAGTGTTGACAGCCGCTCCAAATCCAGTACACACACCACAGCCCAGAAGACAGACTGTATCGAGCGGTGCTGAAGGGTCTATCTTGGCCACAGCTATTTGGTTGACCACAGTGTATTGGGAGAAGGTGCTGGTCCCCATGAACTGCAACACTTTTTTACCTTTACAGGTAAATCTGGTTTCTGGAAGTGACATCACATCATGACTGCCGTTGGCCCTACAATGGGAAAGTTATTTAGAGTCAGAACTGTCATTGACAAAATAATTCCATAGTACAGGCAGGCAGGCATGGAGCCAACTAAAATACAACAAAAAAATTCCATTGGGGTCTGTGAAATGTTGAGAAAAGGCAGAGGTTAAAACCAAGCCACTAAACAAATTCAGTTTACAATAACGGAGATGAATTGAATATAAACAGATTGACAAAATTTTCCAGATAAAATGGAAAAGGAGAGATTAATGAGTAGATTGTCAGCATGCTCACCATCCCTTCTCACATTGGTTGGTTTTCGGACTTTGGCAAAAACGGCACTCCCCGCATTGGGAGATGAAGAGAGGTATCACCGTGTCTCCTAAAATGTAGATGAAAGTGTACTAAAACAGGTCCTTTTGACAGAGTTCCTATATATTTCAATTTTTTTTAACTACAATGCACTGTAAAATGTTGCTTTTTAGTGAAGTTATTTGTGTGATGGGTTTTATCTGTTTCAGACATGGAAAGACTCTCTGCGCTGTTGACCTTGATCTGTTGTAATATGTAGTGATTAATACAAATTAAAGGGTGAAATGACTTTAATGTAAACACAAAGAAGTTTAAGGTACACAGAATAATACAATCCATACTCATTTTATTTCCATTACAGCTTCCACACCTGGTTGAAATTCAGTTACCCCGGGTCCAACACTCTCCACAATGCCAGCGCCCTCATGTCCAAGGACTACAGGAAAGCCTTCTTTGTGTTTTCCCTCGAAAAGGTGGTAGAGGTCCGTGTGGCACACTCCTGTGGCAATGACCTGCATCCAAGTCCACAGTTTAATTGTGTTTTCATTTAAGTGATGTGTTGTGTACGTTTTTACTTGTGTGTTGCACAGATGCTACTGCAGAGGCTATTGTTCCTTTATTATTCCTATAAAAAAGTACAATCAGAATTGTTGTACTTATTTAAACAAATGCTTATTCCTTGTCGCTGTAAAATTGGGGTTGTGTGTGTGTGGGTGGGTGTGTGTGAAAGCACAGAATGTGTTTTTTAGAAGAACACATTCTGTTCTTTCAAAGGTATGTAAATCCCACCTTGATGCGTATTTCATTGACATGGGGAACATCAACTTCTATCTCTTCAATAACTAAAGGCTTGTTTGCCTCCCAGGCCACAGCAGCCTTACACTTAATGACCTAGAAAATACAAAATTCATAAAATAGATCAAAATCTAGAGCATATCAAAATGAATACCAAACTGTAGAAAATTATTTAAAGAACTGTGGACTGGGGACTTAATGATTCAGTATTTTGTATATCTTCTTGCCTTCTACGTTTTTGTTGCTTGCCAGGTCACAAGGAATTTTTAATTTTGTGACCTGTGCATTTGTGAACTGTGCATATGCCAAATTAAACACTTTGACATTGAAATGTTCTAAATGTTGTTATCTCTGATTATATTTTTGTTACATGCATATCAGTTGGCAATGGTTTTGTTTTTCACATTGTACTATACAGAGGCCATTTAAGAAATCTCATCTGTACATCTGGAATTAGTTACTGTTTCAGAGAGTTTCAATCTGTTATTCAGTATCCAGGCAAAGGTCCATAACAGCAGTGACTTTGCCAATACAAATACCTTTGAAAGAGAATTTGGACAGGTTCCATAGTTTTGTAAAAAATCAACTGCATTTTACAGAGGGGAAGATTTATGATAAGAAGAAATAGAGAAAATACTATGGACTTTGAATGCTGTAGAACCCTGCTCTGTGCAGCTTTTTAACTTTAACTCCATTTAATAGTTAACTGTTAAGACTCTCACTGGACTTTGTCTACTGTGTTTATTGTCTCCATGTCAGCCCAAATTTAATATCTGTCCTTCCAATGTCAACACAATTTCTGGCCAACTTGCATTTCAGCTTTGATTTCCACATGGTGTTTGGATAACTTCAACATTACATAAAACAGAAACAGAGAGACTTATTGACCCTCAATGGAAGACAGAATGAGAGAAGGATCCGATCGAGTACTTTCAACATGTTTAGGTTGACTGTTTTTTTCAAAAAAATCTATTCTGACTATTCAGTGCTGCAGGCGTAGCTTTTTATTTTAATCTTACTATAATCATGAATTCCACTACAAGTACAGAGATATAGTTAATTTGTACCCTGCATATTCATACAAAGGTGTGGTTGTTATTATGTAACTCAAAAATAAATTGGAATTGGGAACTTTGGAGGGTGTGGTGAAGTTGGAGCTTGGAGCTATAACTGCATTTTCACTAGAATCAACGATTTAACTTTAATATTTAAGAAACTATTTGTTTAATAATATCTAAGCAATAATACTGACACATTCAAGACTGCATTGGCATAATGTATTAAGAGGAAATAGCTATTTCTCACGCACACAAGAGATGGAGCCTCGTGAGACCATCCCTCTCACAAGTCTCACAAGGCTACAAGAAATATATATTTTGGACCTGAAATAAGACTGATTCTTACACATAATAAAAACCATTTCTAAAAACAAGACATGTCACATGTCTTATCACATTGGTTATCAGCGGTTCTACAGCTGTGGTACAGAAAATACATCTGTTGAAAATCCTATTTTATTGCATTAAATAACATTTAAAAAAGATGAACACAAACTCAATTATTTGTAGATGTAAAGCGCTGAACTTACCTTTCCTACAGTTGCCATACTTTTGGCAGATATATTTTATGACGATACAGGCTACAGGCAATAACTCAGTACCAGAGTGAAGAGGATGATCAGCTGGTGTTCCAGAACAGGAGAGGATAAGGAGATATTTGGCTTGAAGTTTAAATACTAATGTCACGTGCTGCATTTAAAAAAAGTCTCTGAGTGGGAGGGATTTGAAGGTTAGCAAATATCATGTTTCAAATGGAAAAAAACATGACTAACCCTGGGTAAATAAAGATACAAAATCAGAGAACAAGATATTGCATAATTTGAGCATTTGCACATATATCAGCCATACCAGAAATACCTGGTGTCTTGCCAGGCGGTGTGGTCCACTAACACCCAGGCCCTGCTTCACCGTTACAAGCACTTTGCTAGCATCAAAGGCTCGGTGCTTCTCTGGTTTAGAGCTTATCTCACAAATATAGCGCAATTTGTTATTTGTGAAGACTCATAATCAAAACATTGCAACATCAGCTTTGGTCTCCCACTGGTCCTTGGTCCACTGCTCTTTGCAATCAACATGCATAAGTTTGGCGATATTATTTGAAGCTGCGGGACAAGCCTTTACTCATATGCTGACTGTAAAAAGATTGAAGTTGTACACGCTGCTCTGCTGTCGTAGAGTCATGGTATTGTTTTTCTTTGTCTTGGTTCCTTTGTAGTTGCTCTTTTATTCCTGTCATACACTTTGGTAGGAGCAGCTTTTGTGCCATTGGCATCCTTGTTTGTGTCTTGCTACCCATCAGCATTTGGGCACGGAATGGTAAGCTATCCATGGGTTTGTGACATGTGTTACGGTAGTCCAAGGGTCAGATAGGGGTCTTGCTTGTCTGCTTTTATCTTTTTGAGGATTGACTTGGCAAATTCGACTTTTCCGTTCGATTGGGGGTATTTGGTGATGAAGTAGTGTGCTTGATTCCTCCTTGCTCTTCCTCCACTACTTGCTGAAACTGGTGAATTCGATTAGGCATATGCTGGCCCATTGTCAGATGCCAGCTCTTCTGGTATGCCATTCCTGGCAAACTGTTGCTTCAGGATTTGTGTTACTTTGTTGCTCTGTATGTAGTTGACCTTGTTGTAGTAGTAGTCCACCACAATGCATTCTTCCGTTTCAAGTTCAAATTAGTCAGTGCTGACTATCCATCATGGTCGATCAGGTATATCGTGTCCTATCATTGGCTCTTTGCTGTTTTGTTGCCTGTAAGTGTTGCATGTTTGCATCTCGAGATGAGGTAATTGATTTGTGCTGATATTCCAGGCAAAAAAGTCAAGAAAACTTTTGCTAGTTTATTTGTCTTTTCTATGACCTGGTGACTGGAATATAATGTTTTCAATATTTGTTTAATTTGGCTATATGGAATCACTGTTCTCTTGTTTTTGAGTATGACTTAATTTTCCATTGTCATACACCTTTGTAGTCCCAATATGGTCTTGCCAAAATTGGCATATCATGTTGTTCCTCTGGCCATCATTGCAGTATCTGTGACCATTTTCTGTAGTTCCTCAAAGCATTTGTACTGTTGCTTGTTCCAACTCCATTCTAAAGTCTTTCCAGCAGGATTCTGATGGGGGCAGTCACAGTTAATAGAAGAGGAATGAACTTCACGAGGTAGGATTTGTTGCTTTGTTTCTTCATGTTCCATACTGCTGCCACTTTTTCAGGGTCTGGCTTCAGCCCTTATGCTGTTAGTGTGTCTTGTGTAATTTACCTCATTTTATTTGAAGTGACATTTGGCTTGATTTAGCTTTATGTTCCTCTCTGTTATGCCCTGCAGTACCCTTTCCAGCCTCATGTCATGCTGTTCTTCATCTTGTCCCCAGATCAGTAGATTGTCCATGATGACTTAAACATCTTCTATGTCCTCAAATCTCTTCTGCGCAGTGGATTCCAAATTACAGTCTCTTGCAAATTGACCATAGTGGCGGTTAAATGGGCATAGTTTTGGACTCTCTCTGTCCCATTATACATCAAGGGTGCTAAATACAGCTGCTTCTGGCATTCTGGTCACCGCTTCTTCGATTGTTCTCATAGGGAAGTGTTATCTCTGTATGGCTGCATTAATATTTTTGGGGTCCATGCATATTCTCACCTTTATCTTCTCTGGTTTCTATAAGGTGACCATGCTGTTTACACAGGCCCTGGGTTCCATAACTCTTTCTATCACTTCCATTCTTGTCAGTTCCTCTCTGACCTTTCGTCTGAATGTCACCGGGACCTTACATGGGACACGTATGAGCATCTTGTCTGATTTAGATTCGTTTTTCACCTTTGATGCATCCCAGTCCTTCTAGTACATCAGTACATTGCCTTTTGGCTTCAAGCATTGTCCTCCATATGTCCCCAGTTCAGCTTTATATTTCTCCATAGTGCGTACAGTGACATAAAAATAACATTGGATTGGGCTACAGTGTCTATTTTGAATCTTGTATTACATCCTTAAAGCTTCAGTTTGATTTCCTAGTCATCTCCTTCATCTGAATTCACCATGCCCACATATAATTCACTTTCTGAAATGGACTCTTCTGCAATACTGTTTACCGATTTTTGATGCCTTGGCAAACATTTGGCCAAAAATGGCCTACAAAATGGTTAATCTTGTGCTTTTCTTCCATAGACTGGAACTCTCCCTGTCGTGTGTTCTTTTCCATCAGGTCTTGAACGTTCTCCTGTTAAGTCATCTTGGATGGCACTCCCTGGCTCTTCCTTGTTCAGTTTTTTTTACTTCAGCACTAGCGTCATGTCAGACTGGGTTGGTTGCCTGCATTTGGTGGATCTGCACCAAATAGCCTCTACTCTATGAATCCGATATTAATTACATTTATCAATTTACTTAAATGCGAATAGCTGGGAAATGGGTTCTGTAATTGGCTTCTGTAATTCTTTAGGACTCACAGATGACCAGTCCACCCATATTAAACCAAACCAAATGGCCCACACAATCCAAAAACGGACAAAAGAATCCACTCGTATGCAAATAGGCTGGTACTCAAATGACTCACCTAATTTTCTTCTCTTGTGTCACTGCAACCTTTTTTAGCTTCATGCAGGCTCTTGGAAAAATTCAAAATGCGTTTTAGTGAATGAGACAGAGTGCTAAAAGCATAAGCAATGCCATAAACATGGTTATATTAAACTTGACCAGCGTTATGGCAGTCTAGTAAACTTAACCCTCCAAAGTTTAATTTCACTATTCATTTTCATGATCTCAATATTCATGTCTGATTTGCATTGGCAAATTAATTATGGATTATTCCTGAATTATAATAGAAAAAAGATCATATCAATAAATTACAAATATAATAAAATAAAGAAAACATTTACTCCTTAATCCAACCCCCAGCACCAATTTGTCATGACACCCTCTTCCACTACCTAGGGGCGCCGGCTGCTATTCCACCTCGTGCACTCTGCTTTCCACACCAGCCTTCAATTAAACAATCACCGCACTCTACTTAATCACCAGTCTTCCTAGCAGCCGGTGCCAGATCGTTGTTTAGCCACCTCGTGTTAGTTACTTCGTTCCAGTAAACAGATATCGTTATTCTCTCCCTGTCTACCCCTAACCTGTTCTTTTGTAAAATAAATCTTTTTGGAATATATCACATCTCCGCCTCGTAGTGTCCGCATTTGGGTTCTCGTCCTGTCAGCGGACATTGATTCGTTACGGCAAGTAATCTCCAACCAAGGGGTTCGGCTTGGTCAACATGAGCAGGCGTTCCAGGAGTTCGCTACAACTCTCCAAGGGGTGACCCAGGCGCTCAGCGAGCTCCGCGCTTCGTTACCGTCCACCGGGACTCCGGCGTCTCAACCCGCCGTTTCGATTTCCCCGACGTCTTCCCGAGAACCTTCCATCCCCGCTCCTGAACGCTACAAGGGTGACCTGGGATCTTGCGGTGCATTTTTGGTACAGTGCTCCCTTGTGTTTGAGCTCCAGGCGCTCACCTATCCGTCCGAGAAGTCACGCATCGCTTATATAATCGAGGCGCTGAAAGGCGATGCTCTTGCCTGGGCTACAGCGTTGTGGGAGCGAGGGTCGGAGATTTGTTCCTCTTACTCGAGATTCACAGAGGAGATGCGCAAGGTCTTCGATCATCCGATCAGAGGCAGAGAGGCTTCTCAACGTTTACTATCGATACGCCAAGGAACGCGAAGCGTCGCTGAGTTCACGGTGGAGTTCCGCACCCTGGCTGCAGAGAGTGGGTGGAACGAAGAGGCTCTGCTGGGAGTTTTTTCGAGCGCGCTCTCTGACACCATCCGAGACGAGTTGGCGTTTCGAGATGATTCCCCGAGTTTGGACCACCTAATCTCCCTTGCCATTCGTTTGGATAACCGGCTGCGTGAACGACAACGCGAACGTACACTCCGGTATTCTCCTGTCTTCCGGCCACCTCCCCCTGGATTTACCTCAACCGGAAATGAACCCGCACGTTTTCCTGAACCTGAACCTATGCAGTTGGGCCGCACCCACCTCACGTCTGACGAGAGGGAGCGTCGTATGCGGTCTGGGGCCTGTTTGTATTGTGGTCAGTCGGGCCATTATCGGTCCTCCTGTCCCATTCGCCCGGGAAACGGTCCGGCTCGCCAATAACTCGAGGGGTTTTGGTGAGTCAAACGCTCAACCCCTCGGCTCCCCGACCTCTACTAGACGCCATCATATCCTGGCAGGACCAATCCCAACAGCTCTCGATCCTCCTGGACTCGGGGGCAGACGAGTCTTTCATCGACCGTGAGCTGGTCAAACAACTGGGGATTGAGACTTCGCCTCTCGAGTCTCCACTAGAGGCCCAGGCACTCAATGGGAAACCTCTCGCCCGAGTGGAGCGTCGGACGTCTCCCGTCTCCCTGTTGATCTCCGGTAATCATAGTGAGTATATCTCCCTTCATGTGATAGACTTTATGTTACGAACCCCGTGGCTTTATACGTCTAGGAGGATGAACATGAGGCCCGTAACATAATTCATGCAAATTAGTTGGATGATGACGTGGAACAGTGGGAACGAAAAAACTACACGACAATCATAAACTACCGTCAAACATAAAATGTTTAATTGTGAACACACGGTAAATATTTGGGAAGAAGGGCTGAGCAGGACCCAAGAAATGAAACAATAATGTACAAAAAAACACATGGGGTGGTCCACTCAGGTCTAACAAGCTTTTCTTCCCCTTTTCCCAAAAAACACAAAGTTATCAATCAGAATAACTAGCGAGTTAACAAAACATAGGACATCACAGTGTCCATACTCACATACGGAATTTAGTGTCTCTCTTTCTCTCTTTTTTTCTCTCTAACAAACACAACTGATAGGCTTTTATACATTGGTAAGTGATTGGCAAAACCAGCAACAGGTGGTGCAATCCAGAGGAATGTTCACTGATTGGTCCACCTTAGCTATCAGCAGTCACCTCAACGACCACCAATCAGGAACATCCAGGACACCTGTTATTAGGGCAGAAGGAGAGGAAACAACAACAAGACACAGGATACCTGTATCCGTAACACTCCCACCCTTAAAAGAGCAAACCACAATGGTTTGCGACACACGTACAATCACAATACCCAAAATTCAAAAATAATCCTACTGGGATAACAAAAATAAAATAAACCTAGCTCATTAAACACGAGACAAAGCATCTGCCAACACATTATCCAACCCCTTTTTGTGGCGGATCTCCAAATTATAATTTTGCACAACAAGTGCCCACCGCATAAGGCGTTGGTTCTGGTTGTACATCCGGTGGAGAAAAACTAAGGGGTTATGGTCAGTATACACTATCACTGGTAATGCACTGGAACCAATATAAACTTCAAAATACTGCAGAGCTAACAACAAAGCTAGAGCTTCTTGTTCAATGGTGGAATAATTTGTCTGACATTTGTTAAATTTCCGTGAAAAATAACAGACAGGATGGTCCACCCCACTCTGGTCCTGCTGCAGTAGAACAGCACCAGCACCTCTGGCACTTGCATCTACCTCCAGTTTAAACGGTCGTTCAAAATCGGGCGCAGCAAGAACAGGAGTACTACACAAGAGTGCTTTAGCAGTGTTGAAAGCAGTACCACAATCTTCAGACCATACAAATTTTCTCGCCGGACTGAGCAAATCGGTTAATGGAGCAACTACCGCAGAGAAATTTTTACAGAAACTACGGTAGTAGCCAACCATCCCTAAAAAGCGGCGTAGCTCTCTTCTGGTGGTAGGTGCGGGAAATGCATTTATAGCTGAGACCTTGGCATCTAGAGGGCGCACCTGACCATGGCCGACCTGTTTACCAAGATAAGTAACAGTGGCCTTCCCAAACTCGCACTTTGCTAAGTTCAGGGTTAGAGAAGCGGCTGCGAGACGTTCACACACTATACTTAGAGTGTTAACATGATCAGACCACTCAGTTGAATAAATTATCAGATCATCAAGGTAAGCACTACAATTGGGAACTCCAGCCAATACTGTGTTAACCAGGCGTTGGAAAGTGGCTGGTGCGTTCCGCATCCCAAATGCCATGACAGCATATAGTAGGAAGTGATCTGGGGTCACAAAGGCAGAAATGTCGGAGGCACGTGAGGTTAACGGCACCTGCCAGTAACCTTTTAGAAGATCTAGTTTGGTTACATAAGTAGCAGCACCAACAGTATCAATACAGTCATCCAGTCTGGGTAACGGGAACGAGTCGGGCACTGTGACAGCATTGACCTTCCGATAGTCCGTACACAATCTGGATGTCCCATCAGGTTTAGGAACCAGAATGCACGGAGAACTCCAAGGACTTGAACTTGGCATAGCCAGGTTATTCTCCAGCAAATAACCGACCTCTTCCCTCATTATCTTTCTCTTAGAGACGTTGACACGATAAGGATGTTGCTTGATAGGTGCAGCGTTTCCAACATTAATGTCATGTTCTAACACATTTGTGCATGTAGGAACATCATTAAAAAGACATGGAAAGCTGTGTAATAGTCTCACAACATCATCTGACTGTCTGTCCGTTAAATGAATCAGGCTTGACGGGAGAGACAGCAGCATCTCTGAATTGGGCAATCTAGCACACTGCTGCTGAGTATTGCGCAACTCCAAACCATCTCCGTCCACATCATTAACATGACCTCCCACTACAGCCGTAGCAGCAATAGAGACAGCCGACTCAGCCAGTTTCTCTGGATTGTCTACCTGAGTGACGGGTCTGGTGTGGTATGTCTTCAACATGTTAACGTGGCACACACGAGATTGGCGTTTTCTATCAGGAGTCTGTATCACGTAGTCAGTTTCACTTAGTTTCTTTTCAATGACATAAGGACCAGAGAAACGTGCTGACAATGACGCTCCTGGCACAGGCAACAATACAAGAACTTGGTCACCTGGCTGCAGTGAACGAGAAACAGCCTGTGTGTCATAGTGGCGTTTCATCCGTTTCTGTGAGGAAGACAGCGCTTCCTTTGCTAGAGCACAGGCACCATGTAGGCGCTCCCGAAAGCGACTAACGTAGTCCAACACATTTTCTTTCACACACAACTCTTGTGATAAAAACTGATCCTTAAGGACTTTCATAGGTCCTCTCATGGTGTGTCCAAACACCAGTTCAGCTGGGCTGAATCCTAAGGATTCCTGTACTGTCTCACGGACAGCAAACAAAACTAGAGGAACTCCCTCATCCCAATCTTTCTCAGATTCCAAACAATATTTACGGAGCATAGACTTCAGTGTCTGATGCCAACGTTCAAGCGCACCCTGAGACTCTGGGTGATATGCGCTTGATACACGGTGTGTAACTGACAAGGATTTTAACACCTGTTTGAAAAGTTTAGAAAGAAAATTCGTACCCTGATCAGTTTGTATCACCTTAGGTAACCCAAAAGTTGAGAAGAATTTGATCAACGCTTTACTCACTACCAGAGCAGTAATCCTTCGTAGAGGAATAGCCTCTGGGTACCTGGTGGCCACACACATAACCGTTAACATAAACTGGTTACCAGATTTTGTCTTTGGTAATGGTCCCACACAATCAACCATCACATGTTCGAATGGTTCACCTATGGCTGGTATGGGACAAAGAGGCGCGGGGGAAATAACCTGGTTCGGTTTCCCAGTCACTTGACAGGTGTGGCAAGTCCGACAGAACTGAGCCACATCCCGTTTTAAACCAGGCCAAAAGAAATGTCGCAAAACTCGATCATAAGTCTTGGTGACTCCCAGATGTCCGGACCACTGGTGATCATGAGCGAGGGATAAAACATTTTGTCGAAAGGCTGTAGGAATCACTATTTGGTAAACAGCATTCCAATCTCCGCCAGCGTCAACATGGGATGTCCATTTACGCATGAGGAGATTACCATCAATGAAGTATGCCATGTTTTTCTTCTGTAGCTCCTCCTTTGAGACAACACTAGAAAAACATTTAGCCAGGCTAATGTCAACCTTTTGGTTAACGATCAGCTGCTCACGAGTAACTGGTAACGGTATTGCCTCAGCAACAAGTTCCACATCCTTCTTCCTTTCTCTGGACTGTTGGTCAGACTGCACCAGCTTACCAGACGTAGCACCCGAACTATCCTCTGGGTCACACTCTCTGAATAGAATCGTGTTCGACAAATCTATCACTTCACCCACTTGTCGTGCTTGAGCACGTGTGACAGCACAAGCGGGGAACACATCTGGATAACCCTGTGCCAGCTCCTCCGAGAGAGACTGGTCACTTTTATCCAATACCTCCAATACGGGTATCACCTTTCCTCCGGCAATGTCGTTGCCCATTATAAATGTCACACCTTTTACTGGCAACATAGGACGTACTCCAACTCTGAAGACTCCACTGACTAACTCAGAGTGTACGTTCACAAAGTGCAACGGCACGGGGACGAATCCCATTTCAATTCCTTGTATTAACACATTGGAACCACAATATGTATTATTGGACAAGGGCAACACATCAGTTAGTATGAACGACTGCGCCGCACCAGTGTCTCTGAGGATTCTAACTGGACGCTGAGACGCTTCGTCACCGGATATAGAAACAAACCCCTCAAAAATGAACGGTTCATAACTGTGATCTGGGACAGGGACTTTCAAACCACATTCACTATGAGGCCTCTGTCTTGATTCTGGCCTTACAACCGTACGAATCAGCCCAACACCCGTTGGCGGCCTGGCGTGCTGAGGCATCCCCTGTTTGCGTTTTAGCAGAAAGCAATCTTTAATCATATGTCCCACCTTATGACAATAGAAACATTGACGCACATCTTTTGGGCGTGCTGGATGTACTGCTGGTCGACTAGGACTAAAAGTTAGCAACTCTGCAGACCTGCTCTCCGTACGAGCCGAAAACACGCTCTTATGCGTCAACACAAATTCGTCTGCCAATACAGACGCTTCCGACAGTGAGGATACTTTCTGTTCGTTCAGATAAACTACAATGCGTTCGGGTAAACAATTTTTAAACTCTTCTAACAAGATTAACTCCCGTAGAGAGTTAAAATCAGTTACCTTACTGGCACTGTACAGATTTCCTTTGTCTCTAGCAAACTCCACATAAGTCTGAGTAGAAGCCTTTTTATGAGACCTAAATCTCTGTCGATATGCCTCAGGAACAAGCTCATATGCACGAAGTACAGTAGCTTTGACCACGTCATAATTTAAGCTGTCTTCAAGAGGTAGTGCTGACAGAACCTCTTGGGCTTTACCGGTTAATTTACACTGAAGTAATAGGCACCACACATCTTCGGGCCATTTCAATGCTACCGCTATACGTTCAAACACACTGAAATAGGAATCAACCTCTGACTCCCTAAACACAGGTACCAAGGTGATCTGTCTACTAATATCAAAAGTAGCAGACGACACAGCTGGTGAGGACGGGTCACTAGAAGACCTAGTATGCGCAGAAACTAACCTCGCTGTTTCTGCCTCCAGTTCCATTTTACGCATCTCCAGTTCTTGATCAAGCCTACGCCTTTCCAGTTCTAGATCAAGCCTACGCATTTCCAGCTGGTTTTGCCTGATCTGTGCTCGCTCTTCCGCCTCCATTTGGAGCCGTGTCGAGCGGACATCCATCCTGACATCACTGTCAGTCAGTGGGGAGAGTGGGTCATAACGGGGCAATGTGGCTGGAGCCTTAGCCTCGTCCTCAGACACCGATGGGCTTACCGGATCAGCAACCACATCCCCTACAGGAGCAACAGACTCAAGCGGCGGTAACTCAAGCACTCGCTCGTTCAACAATATTTGTAACACCGCTTTCCTCACTTCGGCTTTCACTAAAACCCTTGATATAGGTACAGAAAAGTGGTCAGCCAAAACCTGTAGATCCACTCTACGGCAACTCTCAAAAACCTCCCACGTAGGGTTTTCCAAAAATGCTTCCAACTCAAAAGTAGCCATACGAGCCGTCGAATACGGAACACAAAAAGAAAACTGGTAGTTACAGCTGCCAAGCTCAACACTGAACCAGACACCAACTAATTTGCATGAGTATCAAGGAGATATATCCCGGACGAGCTCCCACTTTATGTTACGAACCCCGTGGCTTTATACGTCTAGGAGGATGGACATGAGGCCCGTAACATAATTCATGCAAATTAGTTGGATGATGACGTGGAACAGTGGGAACGAAAAAACTACACGACAATCATAAACTACCGTCAAACATAAAATGTTTAATTGTGAACACACGGTAAATATTTGGGAAGAAGGGCTGAGCAGGACCCAAGAAATGAAACAATAATGTACAAAAAAACACATGGGGTGGTCCACTCAGGTCTAACAAGCTTTTCTTCCCCTTTTCCCAAAAAACACAAAGTTATCAATCAGAATAACTAGCGAGTTAACAAAACATAGGACATCACAGTGTCCATACTCACATACGGAATTTAGTGTCTTTCTCTTTCTCTCTTTTTTTCTCTCTAACAAACACAACTGATAGGCTTTTATACATTGGTAAGTGATTGGCAAAACCAGCAACAGGTGGTGCAATCCAGAGGAATGTTCACTGATTGGTCCACCTTAGCTATCAGCAGTCACCTCAACGACCACCAATCAGGAACATCCAGGACACCTGTTATTAGGGCAGAAGGAGAGGAAACAACAACAAGACACAGGATACCTGTATCCGTAACACTGTCCTTTCACCCCTGTAGTTCTGGGTTTGCCTTGGTTACAGATTCACAATCCCCATGTCGACTGGAGAGCGGGCCGCATAACGTCCTGGAGTCCATTCTGTCTTTCGCAGTGTCTCCGTTCTGCACAGTCCCCCTGTTCCTCTGAATCCCGAGCCCCGCCACCACCCCCTTCCGACCTGTCCTCGGTTCCAGAGACGTACCACGACCTCGCAGAGGTCTTCAGCGAGGCCCACGCCATGTCTCTGCCACCTCATCGCCCATATGATTGCGCCATTGATCTGCTTCCTGGAGCCCCCCTGCCTAGCAGTCGCTTATTCAACCTCTCTCGCCCGGAACGTGTATCCATGGAACAATATATCCAGGAGTCTCTAGCAGCCGGGATTATCCGTCCCTCGTCTTCCCCGGTTGGAGCAGGCTTCTTCTTCATCGCCAAGAAGGACCACTCTCTCCGCCCCTGTATTGATTACCGAGGCCTGAACAACATCACCGTTAAGAACAAGTACCCCCTACCCTTGATCAGCTCTGCCTTTATTCCCCTCCACGGCGCCACGATATTTTCAAAGCTCGACCTTCGCAACGCATATCATCTGGTCCGCATCAGGGAGGGGGATGAGTGGAAGACCGCATTCAACACACCCCTGGGACATTTTGAGTATCTGGTAATGCCATTCGGTCTCACCAATGCCCCCGGGGTCTTCCAAGCTCTTGTCAACGACGTCCTTCGTGACATGTTGAATCGTTCCGTCTTCATCTACTTAGATGACATCCTCGTTTTCGCCGCGTCGCTGGAGGAGCATAAGGTTCACGTCCGGCAGGTTCTCCAGCGGCTACTAGAGAACCGGCTATTCGTGAAGGCTGAGAAGTGCGAGTTCCACGTCACTTCCACTTCATTCCTGGGGTACATCATCGGCCAGGGACAAGTGAGGATGGATCCTGCAAAGGTTTCAGCGGTGACCGAGTGGCCCACTCCCACTTCTCGCAAGAAGCTCCAGCAGTTCCTGGGCTTCGCCAACTTCTACCGGCGTTTCATCCGTGGCTACAGCCAGGTCGCAGCACCCCTCACGGCCTTGACCTCAATTAGGAACCGCTTCCTGTGGACTCCGGAGGCCGAAACAGCGTTCGCAGCCCTCAAGAAGCGCTTCGTCTCTTCTCCGATCCTCATTCAACCCAACCCCGCCAACCAGTTCGTTGTGGAGGTCGACGCTTCTGACACCGGCGTGGGCGCGGTTCTCTCCCAGCGCTCCTCCTCAGATCAGAAAATGCACCCGTGCGCCTTTTTCTCTCGCCGCTTGACGCCTCCCGAGAGGAATTATGACGTAGGCAACCGAGAGCTACTGGCCGTAAAATTAGCGCTGGAGGAATGGCGACACTGGCTGGAGGGCGCCGAACTGCCGTTCGTTGTCTGGACCGACCACCGGAATCTGGAATACATACAGTCAGCTAAGAGACTAAACTCCCGGCAAGCCAGGTGGGCCCTATTCTTTGGCCGTTTCAGGTTTACCTTAACCTACCGCCCAGGATCTCGAAATATCAAACCCGACGCTCTCTCCCGCCTCCACTCTCCCGAAGACTCCAGACCGGACCCCGAGCCCATTCTTCCGCCCACTTGCCTAGTCGCGGCTCTCACATTAGAGGTCGAATCAGCTGTAATTCAGGCCCAGAGAGATCAGCCTGACCCTGGTAATGGTCCTCTCAATCGCTTATTCGTCCCGGATTCAGAACGCACAAGAGTCCTTTCTTGGGCCCACGCCTCCAAACTATCCTGCCATCCAGGTGTGACCCGTACCCTGGACTTCGTTCGCCGTCGGTTCTGGTGGCCAACCATGAACGTGGATGTCCGTTCATTCATCGCGGCTTGTTCCACCTGCGCTCGCAACAAGACCTCCACCCAACCCCGCTCCGGCTTACTTCGTCCCCTCCCCATTCCCAGTCGTCCTTGGTCCCACATTGCTCTGGACTTCATCACCGGTCTCCCCCCTTCGGAAGGGAACACCACTATTCTCACGGTGATCGACCGCTTTTCCAAGTCCGCCCATTTTCTAGCCCTCCCAAAACTTCCCTCTGCCAGGGAGACCGCGGATCTCCTTGTTTCCCACGTCTTCCGTCAGCATGGTATCCCAGTGGACGTAGTTTCGGACCGAGGTCCTCAGTTCACCTCCCAAGTCTGGCGCGCCTTCTGTACAGCCTTGGGGATCTCGGTCAGTCTTTCCTCGGGATACCATCCCCAGTCCAACGGCCAGTCGGAGAGGGTTAACCAGGAGATGGAGGCCACCCTTCGCTGCATCACAGAGACCAACTCCGCGACTTGGAGCTCTCAACTCGCTTGGGTGGAGTACGCACACAACACCCTTGTGAACGCCTCCACAGGTCTCTCCCCCTTTATGTGCTCTCTGGGGTACCAGCCACCCCTATTTCCCTCCCTGGAGGCAGAGATCTCTGTTCCCTCGGTCCAGGCCCACCTGCAACGATGTCAGCGCACATGGAAACGTGCTCGGGCTGCACTTCTCCAGGCATCGTCTCGCTCCCAGCGGCAAGCAAACAAGCATCGCCTTCCAGCCCCCCAGTACATCCCGGGACAGAAAGTTTGGCTTCGATCCAAGGACCTCCCCCTGAAGGGGTTCAACCAGAAGCTCTCCCCCCGCTTCATCGGCCCGTTTCCTGTCGAGTCCATTGTTAATCCCTGTGCCGTCCGTCTCAAACTCCCCTCGTCCCTCCGTGTTCACCCCACCTTCCACGTCTCCCAGCTTAAGCCCGTCTCCTCCAGCCCACTGTCGCCCCCCACCCCAGCGCCGCCACCCCCCCGGATGATCGACGACCACCCATCCTGGACAGTTCGTCGTCTCTTAGACGTGCGTCGTCGCGGCCGGGGCCACCAGTACCTTGTGGACTGGGAGGGGTACGGACCAGAGGAACGCTCCTGGGTTCCGCGGAGTCACATCCTTGACCCTACTCTCATTAAGGACTTCCACCGTCTGCACCCTGACCATCCTGTGCGTCCGCCTGGAGGCGTCCGTAGAGGGGGGGGTACTGTCATGACACCCTCTTCCACTACCTAGGGGCGCCGGCTGCTATTCCACCTCGTGCACTCTGCTTTCCACACCAGCCTTCAATTAAACAATCACCGCACTCTACTTAATCACCAGTCTTCCTAGCAGCCGGTGCCAGATCGTTGTTTAGCCACCTCGTGTTAGTTACTTCGTTCCAGTAAACAGATATCGTTATTCTCTCCCTGTCTACCCCTAACCTGTTCTTTTGTAAAATAAATCTTTTTGGAATATATCACATCTCCGCCTCGTAGTGTCCGCATTTGGGTTCTCGTCCTGTCAGCGTAACAGACAACGTAACACAATTCTTCCCAGTATGTCCTTTCTGTGTTCCTTCTAAAGGTTACCTACTTGATAATTAAGATTTTTTTTTTACTGTAACTGTGATTAAGGGCAATACAAATAAAAATTGCTTTGACTTGTGAATAGGATAGGAGGGAGTGTCAGTTCATGACGGACAAGGAGTGCCACTATCCGCATAATTTCAAAACAATGGCGTTGTCCAAGAAAGGTGTAGAAGTCGACGGAACGATCAAAACTGTTTATCTGAGATAGACTGAAGGCTTTTATCAGAGGAAAATCTGTTTTTTGAACAACGTAAGCCCTGCCCATATGTGTAAATAAATTACTGTTCAGCCAAGGCCAGACTGATTTTCATTGCAAAGTTGCTTAAATATGTGGATGGTCTCCCGAGGCTAAGCTTTATACCTAGTCTCACAAATCAGACTAGCTTGAATCTGGGTGAATGGGCATTTCATTTTATTTTGCTTCAAATGTATTTAAACTAATCATGTTGCTGGGGGCGGGGATATGTAGACAACCTCTCTACTGGAAAGAACCTTACCAGCGGAACCACAACAAACGTGATAGGGCTGACCATTAATCTCAGAAAAGGACTGACAACAAAAACGATAGCATCGTCTTCCCATTGTCGGTATCCCTCCTTGGGCATCAGCAAACACAAACTCTGCCAGCCCTGGTAAACTAAACTTTCCAGTAGCTGGTGGGAAGACATACACCAAGTGTCACCAACATCCTTAGACAAAGTGTCTGTAAAGGTTTCAAATTAAAGCTGTGTAGTAGACTGGCAACTGTATAAATTTATTTGTTAAAATAGTCTTCTGTAACCTCCATCTTGACACTCGCAAATTAGTTTTTCTTCGGAAAATATAATCCGTAACAAGACAGGAAACACTGTGTAACTCCGACCTCACACTTTCTGGATTCTGGCCCAGGAACTGTTCAGTCTCCCCCAGAAGTCTGGCTATACCATAGTTTATTTTATGCAGCCGAGATTAGATTAGACCCAAGTCACCCACTCCACAACTGTCTTTTGTTCAACAGTGATGTCAGTTAACTTTTTTACAGCTCAAGCAGCCCATATCTGAAGTTATCGTCTTTGGCCTACCATCTATAAGATCTGAGATTACAAATAACCTTCGGGATCTATCCAAATAGGACAACCTCATCCAGAACCCTGAGGGTCATCTTTGACTGAGATGTTAATATAGAAACATGGCTAAGACTAGTTAATACCTTTATTTTAACAAATGACATAAAGTATTCATGCTTTTTCATCCTGCCTTAATAACGGTCACTCTATATTTATTTCTGAACCAGAATTAAATCCACCGCTTTCAGTTGTACAAAATGCATCTGCCTGTCTTTTGACAAAATGTGACAACACCTATTTCAGACAGACCACTTTCATAAAATAATATTTATTAATAGTTGGTGCAACACATTCATCTTTGGAGGTTCGGGGAAACCCCCTGCCCGTTTTAGCAACCATGTCTGCAAGAGCAGGGGCCGCTGTGAATAAACCCCCCGGAACAGAGCAACATGATTTTATCATTAATATTTGAATAACATACTTGCTCATGCTGAACATTTTAACATAGTTGTGTAATAGACACATACATGCAAAGAAATCACAATCTTACGTGTGTTATTGGGCGCGGGATATATGGTGTAACTTGGAAGGTGATGGGTTGTGCGTTCTTGATGCAATGTACGAGCAGCTGTCAGAAGAATGAGTGTGTTGCTTATTAACCAGACTATTGCATGTTAGTTTTTTGATTGGCCGATGTCTGAGTATGCTGGGCCAACGCTGGTTGGATGATTGGTATTGGGCATTACCAGCTGTGGGTTTCCCACCAAAAATAAATTTTTGCATTGGCAGTGAATGTGTGACTCACGCAGTCAGCTGATGGAGATTTCCTATAGAGCTTGTACATCAGAATGCATCATGGGAGTTTTGTTGGCAATACTCCGCCATATTGAGAGGATTCAAGAGAGTTGTAGTACTGTTAAATCCTAAATCAATGTAAATATACTGTAACCTAGGCTAATGAAAACTTTGTTTTGCCACGTCTCGCGTATAAAAAACACATTGGCAGTTTCAAACACAACAATGGCTACCCATAATGACAAATAAACTTGATTATTTACTAAACAATGGCCAAAAAACATTACTACTGTAGGCGCTGGATTGAACTATTTTCATTTGGTAATGCCTGGAGGGAGTGGGCGTGAACTTCCGACGTCTGGGGAATGGTTCTTCTTGAGTTGTGTTATAATAAATGGATGCAGTTGTCTTGACGCTCCAAGAGTATAAGTTCTTGAGTTTTTGTTAATATATGAGAGTATCTAGTGAGCCCATACACCTCGGACGCTACACTACCACCAATACAATAACTAACTAAAAGTATGCAGACAATGCTACACAACCTGGTGCTTCATGTTGCCATGCAGGAGATCTCCCTGAGTGTGTGTGGATGATGGCTGGTTTAAGCAGCCTCACCTGGCCCAAGTCAGACTGTTTGGACTCTGGGGCTGGGTGAGGCTGCACACCTGTTGCACATTGAGCAATCAATGTGCACAGGTTAAACCAGCCATCACCACACACACTTAGGGAGATCTACTGCATGCCAACTTGGAGGACCAGGTCATGTAGCATTGTCTGCAAACTTTTACAATAAACTGGTTATACAACCCCTATACTCAGTCAACAACGTCACAATCTACTGGACCATCAGCGAGTAGGTTGATTATGTGTTTAATCATGAATGAATAATTACTCAACGTCATTAATGTCTGGGCATCAGCACATTTCAGTTGAGTGTGTGGCTAAGTCTAGATAAAGTGATACTCAAGATCGTTAAGGGTCGATCCATCGGATTCAGTTGAACATGCGGCCTGTAAACTCACTCCAGTGGTCGTCTAAACCAACGCAAAGTTACATTTTAGCATCCTAACTCTGGTGGTCAGTATCTTTTTGGATTGATTTTAAAATAATTCTTACCACCTTTAAACCCTGGCATGGCTAGCTCCCCCCTACATATCCTACCTTTACCCCCCTACCAGCCTGTACGCAGGCTGAGATCCTCTAACAGGAAGCTACTCTTTGTTCCAAAGTCTCAGATAAAAACAGGACAATGCGCCAACCACTCTCACAAGACGTCCCCTTCGTCCTCATCCCCAAACTCACAGCTGGAAAGCACTTTTCTGCACCTTTTCCACCTGCACCGCAGGTCTTTCCCAACATCTGTGTTGGTGCTTTCCCTCACTCTTACCACTACCTACTACCTAGCCTGAATGTACTCTTACAACTATGGAAGAGTAATGTTGACTGTTCATTTTAGAGAAGTTACTAATATTTATAAAGTCTTTGATATGGTGACTTGATACTAGAATGTAGAACAAGCAGTAATTTATTTAAACATCCATAGATTCATCCATTATGTGGATCTTTAGGAATCATCTTATGTGAACACCATTGTAATTTTGACAATATTGATCATTGTCTTGCTAGAGTGAGACAATGCTAGAGTAAACATTTGCCTTACTGCTGAGATGGTAGAGCTTTAAATATTTGCAAATTCTAAAGTCACAAATATAATAATCTCATAGCACAGTAGCAGGTTAATAAAGTGTAGTTAAACCTGCACTATTTAACTTTTCTTCTGCAGCTATTTAAAATGTATAGAATGCCCCCATCCCTGAGTCAATCCATCAAGGGAATTTTTCGCTATAAACTGTTTTATAAGTTTTGTTATAACTTTTTACACACACACACACACACACACACACACACACACACACACACACACACACACACACACACACACACACACACACACACACACACACACTGGGGAAATCTCAGATGACAGTTGTCTGAAAATTATATAGCTACTACAACAGTAAGGTAAGGCAATTTTATTTATATAGCACCATTCAAACACAAGGCCCATTCATAGTGTTTTACAAGAGAATAAATCACATGTATAAACATAAAAAGGACAATCATTAAAAGATATTGAAAAAGAAGAAATGTAAAATAAAAGTATGAAATGGTGAGATTATAAATGTAGCGTGGACATACATTTTTAATTAAAAACTGTGGTAAACAGAAATGTTTCGAGCCCTGATTTAAAAGTGTTGAGGCAGACCTCACTGTTCTGGAAGATTTTTGCAGATCTGTGGTGGATAAAAACTAAAAGCTGCTTCACCATGCTTGGTTCAAACCCTGGGAACACTGATCAGGCCAGTCCCTGATGACCTGAGAGCTCTAGTGGGCTCATAAAACAAAAGCAGATGTATTTTGGTCATAAGCCATTTAGTGGAATTTAGTTCACTGAGTTTGGGGTTTAATTTCTGGTAACGCTTTTGATTACAGCTTGCAACATACTGCGTAATTACTCCCAAGTGTGGTTCCAAAGTCTTGGCTGTCAGATCGTGTTTGAATATATATTGTGCCTACCCTGTAACTAAATGTAACAAGGAGGAACAAACACTGCTTTAAATTACAGCCCTCATACCCTGTACTTACCATGTAACTAAATGTAACAAGGGGGGAACTACCACCGCATATATATCTAACTTACTCTGTAGGCCTATATGGTAGAAAGAAAATCTCGATGTGTAAATCCATCATAACGGATTCGTAAACCGTGCCCTCAGATTCATAATCTGTGCCCTATTCATGAAATATAAGCACTATCTGATTGTATTTAATGGTGATAAACTCACCATTTTTGAACCTCTACGGACTGCTTTTTTTCCTTTTGAACATATGACCCCAGAGGGGCTGCGTACATAGGACCATACCCATCATGGGACTTAAATTCAGAAAATGTAAATGAGAAAATACTAATTCTACACATTCTGAACAACTACTTTTCACATTCAGGTCCATGCTGTAAATGTGTGTCCCTCACTCCCTCCCTCCCTCCATCCCTCCCTCATGCCCACCTAAAGTTATTCATGTTGTCATCCTGTTTGTAAGCAAGGCAATGCAACACATGACATTTGGCATGAGTAGATTTGCTGTTAATCTTTATTCCATTTTCTTTTCCTTTACACAGTTGATCCATGTAGCATTGTTATTACAGTGTCCCGATGGACCTATGTTATACTGTACATTTGATTAATACAACTTTGACATTGATCGGTGGTTTTGTAAGACAAAAGTCAAACTCAAAAAGTACAAGGTCTGAGACATATACTATACAAGATAAGATATTGGACTTCCTGAAACACTGAGTCTTTGAACCTTGATTTAATTGATCCTTAACATGCAATCAAGAAATGCAATGGCTTTTCTCGTTTTGTTACTCTAAAGGAATTACAGCAGCTTCGGCCCCCATCTGGTCATGGCAGCACACTTCAACAGATATCCGCAGATATAAAAGTGACAATGTTCAACTGATATACCGGCAGACTGACTGACAAAAGCTAAATTCTGAAATCTACTAGGTACCATTCGACCCACAATCCCAACCATGGTCTCGAATCATTTTAAAATGGTATCCAGTCTAACAAGCATAAACTATGTGACATTCTGTCTATTTCTGTCTTTGTGATGTATGATATGAGAACACATTTTCTTTACTTTTGGATATAGATGATGATAATGCAGAGAGTTCCAACTAGTCCTAGTGCTTGGAGACCAAGGAACCACAGCAGCAGCCAAAAGAAGACGATCACTACGGGCTCCACAATTTTCTCACCAAAGTACATCTGGCTGAAGCCCATCCTACGAAGGCACTTGTTGAGCATCCCAAACAAAGTCCCCATGCGTTCACAGTCATCTTCCTGTGGCCTGGTGGTCGGGTCTTCCAAAAGGGGCCATTGGGCTGTGGACCTACAGGAAGACAGCTGCCTGGCCCTGGGTTGTGATGGGTTGCGTGGTCCAGACCTGTCTGGAATGTCCTGCAAAAGAAGTACAGTCAGGTGGTTACATAACAAAAGCAATATAACTTTCCGATGCTCTTATTTGGAACTAAACAGACTCTTGGTTGAATGTGTATTCAACCACATTCATTCAGTGTGCTGTGAAAGAACATCAAAAGGCCAGATCAGGGCCGTCCCAAGCCTTTATGGAGCCCTAAGAATTTGATATGGGGGCCCCCCACTGCCGCAATGCTGCCAATACTGTTGCTCGATCATTCGCACATACTGTAAATCGAACTCACCCATTATCAATTGTACTAGTTTCATCACACCAATGTCAGCCTGACATGTTTTTACCCTTCTTTGGTTTTTAATCTTAAAAAGGTAGCACACAAGAGTGGTCTAATTTCAATTGGCACTTCACTCAAAGTGACACAGTACTAAGTGGGAACGTGGTGTACTGAAAGGTGACAAAATAAACCAGCAGACAATGCATTTACTGTTAACAAGTTAACTGCTCCCAGCTTATGTGTGACCAATTAGAGCATCTCTTCACTACAAACTTAGTCAGGAGGGTTTGGGAGAGAGAGAGAGAGAGAGGGGAGGACATGCAGCAAGGGAACACGGGCAGGAATCGAACCTGGGTCACTGCCGTAAGGACTGAGCCTTAATGGTACGCGCTCTACCCGGTGAGCCACCGGGGCGGGCGCCCCCTTACAAACATTTCTACTCAAAAACCAACTTGCTGTTGGTCATTTATGTGTGGTCCATGTGTACACTCAAAGATCAAATAATTACATTGTTGCTCTTCTTTTTTTTAAGCGGCATTGAGCAAAAGGGGAGGTATGGGAAGAAGTTTATACTTACTATACTAACACTGTTTATATACCAACAGAACACAGGTGTGGTAGACAGAAAACCAACCAGACCATAACAAAGTGTGAGGACTGGGCAAATACCTAATAAGTTACATCAATGGGCATAGGAGGGTGTTTACATAACTGGGTTATGGCCTTTTAGTCTGACAGAGGTATCTGGGTGAAAGTGGGAACAGAATGTCAAGGGCTTTTGAGGTAGTTAATGGTACACCACAGGCAAGTGTAGTTAGCGCTGTGTTATTCATTCTAATGATTGATTCAATTTTAATATATGCAGATGTGGCAGTCTGGAAGAGAAGTCAGGTGTATATGGTCATCTAGGCAGGGTATCAGAAATACTTATGTATATGGTTTGATGAGAGGATCACATGGAAAAACATATTGAAACAAAGGTAGGAAAGTTATGAATGTGTTAGCGCTTCATTCAAATTATTTAAAATATATATTTTGTGACCTCACACTCCAGTGCAGTAGGTGGCGGTATATGCACCTATAAGGTGGTTGCGATTCACTAACGACAACATATATTGTTGTCGTTAGCGGATATTGTTTGTTTATTTCATGGAAACAAGGGGAGCGTTTTTGACGTATCAAATTGGCTTTACAGACTTTGAAAAGGTATATGATACCTTGTGGAGGGAGGGAGGGGTTAGTATTTTAATTAAGACAGTGTGGAATTAAGATGAGTATGCTGGATTGGTTAAGGAATTATATTAGTGACAACCATACAGATTAGAGTGTAAAGTTATTTGTTGTGTCGGATAGGGTAGATGATGGCACTCCATAGGGAAGTGTGTTGAGAAGTGGTCGAATAAATTGGGGTTTTAAGATATCTATATCAATTCAGTTTGGGGGGGCAAGGAATACGGAGGTAGGTGGGTTGTAATTATATGGAGGTAAATTAAAAAGAGTGGCAGTGTACAAGTTCTTGGGAGTATTGTTAGGGAAAATGACTTGCACATGACTGCACACGCCTTCACACGGGATCAGCTGGAGAGAGCTGGCTTCAGACATAAGAGGAATTACAGTTACTGGTATGGGTATACAGCCCCCGCAGGAAGAAGGGACGGTGCCCTAAGTTGGACTGCCAGTGGGTGGGCCCCTGTAGAGTGTTAGAAAGGATGGGAGAGGTAGTTTACAGGGTTCAGCTGCCGCCTAGAGGCAGAAAAGTGGTGTTGCATAGGGACAGGCTTGCCCCTTACAGGGGTGGGGCTTTCGTCACACCGAACACTGAGCCCACTTCCCCTGTCCCCCCGCAGCTCCCTGCCACCCGGCCTCTCAAGACAGTTTGGCCACTCCGTGGAGGTTGAGACGGACCCCCAGCCTGTTTGAAGACTTTGTTTGCCCCCTTGAGGACAAGGGACTTTCTTAGGGAGGTGCAGTGTAACAGTTCTAGGTTGTGTTGCTGGAGTTGTATTGTGTTCTGTGTTAATGTTGTGATTGGGTGCTCAGAAGGAGAGGGCGGGCCTTGGGTAGGTGAGATATGGGTAGGGTAGAGAGAGAGCAAGAGAGTGTTGAAAAGTAAATAAAGAAGTACAAGTTTGGCGTGGTTACGGCCTACAATAACCAGTGTTACGCAACGAATTACAGAGAATATCTAAACAACCTGTGTGGTGCTTGTGCGAGTAAAAGCAGGGTTGCTACAATATGTTATTTACCTGGCGCTGCGTAAAGAAAAAGAGGCTCAGACCGCCTTTTTATTGAAGCGGGAAACTAAGGCAGCAATTACATCCTCCTTTTTTGGTCTTTCGTACAGAATCGCTCCATGTTTAAGCTTCAACATAGATGCGAATATTCACTGAGTTGCCGTCTGGCAGACGGTACAGGAGCATCTGCACACAAACCACCAGGTTCAAGGACAGCTTCTTCCCCCAAACCACAAGACTATTGAACTCTGAACTGTGATCACCCCACCACGATCCCCCAAAAACATGCACAAAATAACACACACACACACACACACACACACACACATACATATATATATATATACACATACATACATACATATACATATATATATAATAGCCATTGTTTGTTGCTGTACATATATATTTAACTATTTACAATGTATAGTACCATATTATCACTCTTGTTATTTTTACTTTATTGTTTTTGTTGTATTTATTTATTTATTTATTGTATATACTACTTAGTACCTGCACTGTCGAGGAGAGCTTGGAACACTTGAATTTCATTGCCAGCAATGACTGCTACTGCACGTTTTGTTGTGCATTTAACTAAATAAAGAACTTGAACTTGAACTTGAATCCGGCTTTGAACTGGCCCTGTGTTCATCACACGCATATAAAAATGAGCTAACTGTAGCCGGGATGTTGCCATTCAAAATAAAATGAATCCACTCTGTCCTGTCATTTTCAGGTTTTAGCAGAATGTGTAGACGGAGTTTCACCATCCACAGCGTTATACTATATGTATCCGGGAAGCCTAACCCCCCTTAGGCATTAAATAAATCGCTGCTCAGACGTAGCTTCACCATCCACACACATAGCACACCGTAGCATTACACTTTAAGTGTCCGAAAAGCTCAACTTTCTCTCGGACGCCGCAGTCAACTGCTGCCCAGATAGAGCTCCACGCACCATTGAACAGAACATCTGCTGTGTTTGGCTGGGGAGGGGGAGAGGTTACTCACCTGAGAGGGGTTGGGTTATGCTCATTTCCCCGGCCGAGGGATTTTCAAAACGGCCTATTCTATCAAACATGTTTGGAACAAAACTTCAGAACGAAGTTCAACAGGGGAACGACACTCAACAGGGGGACTTCCAGATATCAGATTTATTCCTCTACTAAAGTCATGGATAACATGTGGAACAAGTGGAAGGGCCTGGATTAATCCATTTTCCATTATATGTCCTCTTTGAAAATCGTATAGTTTTTTAATTCGAGCTGAAACAGGGGGTTCACTTACACTTTAAGGCATAAGGAGAAATTGGGGTTGTCAAATTCTCCAGAAAGAAATCTCTGCTGGGACAAAATCCATCAGAGCAAGTGTATACAAGTGTCTTTCAGTACTTGAAGAAATCAAAGCTGGTTGCTGAGTTGTATAAAATGTATTTTTTAATGGGGGCATATAACTAACATTATTTCTTTACCATAAGTGAGGAATGTGCATTATCTTGGTCGACAGTAGGCAGCAATAATACACCGTAAGGTGTCCAGTTTGGCAATAGGAGTAGCTCTCGGAATCCGAATCTCGGATCCGACACGTCCTAGCCTCATTAAACAGTACAAAATAAACACTTTGTAAACGGCAATGACACTGTATTACACCATAGTGTGAAAGGCCTACAAGACCATCTAAGGAGCACAATCATGCTTTCAAACTGACGATTCGTCGCTGGACTCCGCCAGCAAAAGTAAAACAGTACCAAAACTTGAGTTTACTTTAACGGGACCTTGTAGAACTGATGGTATGCGATTCAAAATACTGTCAGTTCTTTATATAACTAGGATTATTAGAACTGTAGCTCCTTAGATAACTAGATTGCTTGTTTACCTGGTATTGCTGGTGTGTGGCTCTTTCAAAGTTGACGGGTCTGTGAGGATCGTGGTACCTGTTTTCACGCATATGTCCTTCAAACTCGTGGCGATTAACATAATGCTCATTTACTGGTGGTAGTGCGGTTGACATGATTTGTCAGGAGAGATCCAGTAGTCGGAAAGTGGCAACAAATAAATTAACCATACACTGTGTATGCATAACACGATATCAAAACAAGCGATTGACTAGCCAACTTCTTCCGTATCACGTGGGGTATCACGTGTGGAGTAGCGTCACTAGAAACTGGAGAATTAAACTTGACAGTCATCGTCTAGGGTCATATATACTTCCATGGAAGAATATAATTAACATATCTCTTAAATAGCATATTCAAATGCTGCATATTCAACACATGTTAGGCTCTAATGTAAACCTACAATAATGTTGATGTTTTGGACTCTCCCAGTAAAACACAGGATTAATGTCTTTTTTGTAACCTGGTTAATCCCTGCTAATCTTTTCTGGAGTTTCACTATGTGCTGTCGAGGGAGAGCCTAAAGTAGCAAGACCTAGATTGGGACTATAACGCTATGAAGAGCTTCCGTTTAGTTGGAGCTCTACTGTTGAAGGATGTATCTTCTTTTATTTGTTTTGCAAAGTTATTTCCTGATGGTTTGTTCTTGTCCCTCCAAGTGCTCCTGCTCTAATGGAATTAAAGGCAAGATGGAGCTCAGGTTGTGTAAGGCTTGTGTTGATGTTTATGTTAGTGCTTGCATTAAATATTCTTGGTATTAGAATAATTCTGCAGCAGCATTTAATACATGTTCGGGCAATAGTATTTTTATAGTACAGTTTAATTTTCATGAAGTCCATCCATGCACTTTGCTGCACAAGCTGAATTATTTTTAGAAAATATTCCCCTTCCTGCATGCAAAATTGTTTATATAATACCTTAAACATCTGAAAAGTATGGTTAAGGTAGTGGTCACTAGAACCTGATGATTTGCATTTAGCATAAATGTCTGTAATGCATTTTGTATATGTGTATAGAACCTTATATTTTTTTCAAACATGCTAGATGGGTGCAATGCAGAGGCCCTGGAATGCTGTATATCCCCGCCAATGCCCCATCTGATACAATCAGGCTGCGGCTGGAAAACACCTTGATATCCAGAGTGCCCCGGGCGGCCTTCTACAACCTTTCGGAGCTGCGTTTCTTGTGGCTGACTTATAACTCCATCACATCCATCCACCCCAGCAGCTTCCTCAACCTGAAGTCCCTGCACGAACTGCGCCTGGATGGGAACCTCCTGTCTGCCTTCCCCTGGGAGGGCCTGAGAGACATGCCCCGCCTCTGCACTCTAGGCCTGCACAATAACCGCCTGTCCAGTCTCCCTGCCCACGCTGCTGTCTTCCTGCCCAACATCACTTACCTGGATCTCTCCAGCAATAGGTATGTCTGTATGCAAAAAGAAAATGTTCATCAAGGTATTACTAGGGGTTATGTGACAAATAAAACCGTATAATTTTAAAAGAGAGGCAAAATCATATGCAAGGTTGTACTTCCTATTTCTTATATTATCTGGTTCTAACATCGATATTTTATCCTCCTCTTTCCTCCTATTGTTTTTCCTATTTTGCGTTCTTTATTTTTAGATTAACTATGTTGCCTGCTGAGCTGCTAAACCTTTGGTTCCCACTAACTGGTCAAAAGGGTGGGCTTATGAAAAGAAAGATTCTAGGTACAATATGTGTTTGAATATCCTACTTTTCACCATCCCTAGATTATTTAGGCTCCTAACCTCACATATGTTCATGCTTCCCAGGTCTCCATGACAATCATTGGTTGTGTAACTGCGAGATTTCCATGGTCAAGTCTTTTTCCATGTCTCTGGGAAGCCTTGTGGTTCTGATTGACCAGATGTTGACTTGCAGCAGGTCTATTGACGGGCCAACTGTGGAGGTACCACGCAAGGAAACATCCAACTGTATAAGGCTCTCAGTCAAGCCAGCAGCAACAACAGTCATTTCTTCTCTAGGCAGTAATGTAATCCTTCGCTGTGACGCCACTGGCTACCCGACACCAACTCTGACTTGGATCAAAACATCAGCCTACTCAGGTAAGAAATCAATGGTAGCTATGTAGAGATAATGTAACAAATCAACCAACAAAACATGTGGCATATGTGACTCATGTGTTTGCTGCAGGATGTTGTCAACCAGACACCCCTGAAAACATTGAACAATTACCAAAGAATCTAAAGAGCTGTAAGTATGTTTTACTGTGTAAGGTGTGTGTGTGGTGGTTAATTATACATGAGCAGTTCAGTCAATTATTTGACTTTTTTTATCCAAGACAATTTCAAGTGATTTGTTTGGATACATTTTATTTAAGAGCAGGTAGGAGTTAGTTAGGAATCTTGCTCTAGGATGCCTACAGGTAGACATACCTTTCCCAATTTGTCTCAATGTATCTTGTAGTACATTTCACTAACCAGGAAGTTGACAGGCTAGGTGAGTTGGGAGATTTGTATTCAGAAAAATAAACATTTCACTCAAGTGATAAAGATAGAGATTTGACTGTTATGGTGAGATTGCTCTAAGGGAGATTGACCACTATAGTAAGTGTACAGTAGGACACGCACATCCACATTTTAAGTGTTTTAAGTGTTTAAGTGTACGAGTGTAGAAGTGCAAGTTAAAGTTGAAGAAAACTCCCGCACTGAGCTGCTTACATTGCAGCATCTTTATTGTTAGTTACATTTAGGTCCAAGATCTTAAATCATCCATAAAATAGTGTTATAAAGTTTGTGTTTGTTGTTGTTGTTGTTTTGCTGTGTTCCAAGTGTTTCACGTCAGGGTGGTCCTTTCCAATTTTGACCTGAATGTTTTGACCAGTTATGCAGGCATCTCCTGGAGTGGGACTACGTTGGTCCATCATTAGTCTGAGCGGACTGTCACACAAGGATGCTGGAGAATACCGCTGCCAAGCACGCAACATGGCGGGAATAGCTGAAGCAAACATCCAGCTTAAGGTGGTCGGGGTGATAGGAGATGCCCATCCTCCTAAAATTAAGTTGGTAAAAACTCGGCTGAAAACGTCAGTTAAATTGTATCATCCAGATACAGTTTAACCTTTAAGAAAGGTCACACTGCACACTTGCATTACCAAGGAAAGCACCATCACTAACTAGGAGCTTGTAAATATAGAAAATACTGCTTTAAATAGAGCTGTCAGAAAAACTCTCTACACTTCTTAAGACCTCAGGAAGTCCTTTATTCAAAATAAACAACTGATGTCAAAGCAATTTAACCAATATAAAAAAAAACTTTAAACTAAAGTATGTTTCGGAATACTTATGGAAGTATGCATTATATTTTGTGTATATACTATATTAATTTGGAAGTAAAAGAGCATGTTGAAGTATATTGTTTTGAATGACTAATAATAATAATGATATAGAAGTATATTCTATGTATTTATCTATATATACTAATATTTAAATATGTTTAATCAGTTGGGGATTCAGTCAGTTAGCATATGGCTTAACTGCATACAAATTATTGTTAAATGTAATTTAATGTCAGTCCTGAATACACAATAAGATGGAACTATTGCTTTAGAATGTTGAAAATAACACTTTAGTCTGTAATGTTTGTGTTGCTACACATCAAGACCTTAGTCACTTCTCCTTCCCTTCCTTCATAAATCATGAATTAATTAATAATGAATTAATTCATTAATTCAAATGTAAAATAAATACATAATTGCTTATAATTAAAACGTGAAATATATACTTGAATAAATACGTGATGTGATGTGGAAGATACTAGAAACCATCTCAATGACTTAAAAGAGACAGGGGACTAGCCTAGGAATCTGCAAGCTTATGTTTGATTTGCTCCGACAGAGGGTCTGTCCCCCCTCACGTTCAAATGGATTTCCAGCCAGCCAGGTCCGGGTCAGGCCAATCGCAACCGTTTATCCAATAGGGGGCGGGTTTAATACAATGACTAGATGACCAAGATGTAGAACGATCAGTTTTATCCGCTTTTGTGGCAGTACAACCTGGACGGTATATTTTCTCTAAAAGCAGGTCCAACAATTTCACTCAAAGCATTTGTTGATAAGAAAGACATAACTGCCATACTTCTGACAGAGTTTGGTAAAAGTTTAATTGACCAACACAGCGCTCAGTGCTACGTCACACATTCTGTTGCTCTGATTGATTGTAGGTCTATCCAATTGTGTCCAGAGGCATTTTGGTCTGCGCCTGTTGATCACGCCCCTTGGAAATCGAAAATTAACTGAGAGGTTCCGGACTAATACACATTTGCGAATTTGTTAGGTCAGGAAACCAGGTGTCATCTCTAAGTGTAGAAGTCCATATGTCTCGTGTTCAACATACTAAAATTCTCACATGTGACCCCCCCTTTCCGTGACCTCCACTGGCTCCCTGTAGTAGCTCGCATCAAATTCAAGACAATGGTACTGGCCTACAAGGCGGTCAACGGAACTGCTCCTGCCTACCTCCAAGCGTTAGTCAGACCGCACACCCCAGCTCGAGCACTCCGCTCAACTACCTCAGCTGGACACCTGGTACCGCCATCGCTAAGAGCAAGCAAAGATCGCACAACAAAGTCACAACTCTTCTCTGTTTTGGCACCCCAATGGTGGAATGAACTCCCTGCCGATGTCAGCACTGCAGAGTCGCTCACCAGCTTCTGCAAGAGACTCAAGACTCACTTGTTCAGAGTTCACCTGGACTCTGCATAACCTCCCTCCTTACCCCCCTCCTCCCTTACGCTCCTCCCTTACGCTCCTAAAAAAAAAAAAAAATGCACTTATTGTATGTTTGTACGCCCTGGCACTTAATGTACCCATTTATTGTATGTTTGTACATCCTGGCACTTAAAAATAGTACTTAGCATTGAGTAGCATCTTATCCTAGCTATCTTTGTTGTATACTGGGAATGGGTTAAACTAGCAATTGTAAGTGCTTCGCACTGGTTCTATGAACATCCTTACTGTACCGACAGCCATATATTGTTTCTCTTTCTTCTGACAAATGTACTTATTGTAAGTCGCTTTGGATAAAAGTGTCTGCTAAATGCCCTAAATGTAAATGTAAATGTCTCACCAATAATGATGGTGCTGAAAAATAATTGGACTATTCCCATATGTGTGGATTACAGGTCATTGAATCTGTGAACAATTCCTTATCGGTCCTTAACCTGCTGGAACAGGAGGTTAACCTGTTGGTGTATCTTGATGACATCATAGTCTTCGGGAAAACACTTGAAGAGCTTCAAAAACAACTTCTAAAAGTGCTTGACAGGCTGAAGGGAGAAGGTATAAAGTTAACACTGGATAAATGTCAGTTCGGTCGTACCACTGCACTGTTACATACTTGGGGCCTGTTGTATCAAGAGACGGCGTTGCTACCGACTCTGTTACGACATGGCCACGCCTGAGAACATTAATGGTCTGTGCTCTTTCCGCATTGTTTTTGTGGTAATTACAGGTAATTACAGACATTCATACATTTCACATTCCAATCAGTAAATATAACTCCAGAGTTTGTTATCCACTGAATCAGCTATGCGGAGGTTGCCTCACTTGCTAGGACAACAAAGCAAAGATAGGAAAAGGCAAAACAAATGAAAAAGAGGATAAAGACACCTTGATGTTTTATCATGTCATTTGCCATTTGGATGTGAAAATGCTTTTGAGACTCTAAAGCCAATTCTAACAGAAACTCCTCCCTTGGCATTTGCTGTCCCAAACTTGCCTTATGCCTTGCGTGTTGATGCTAGCTGAGAAGGGTTGGATGGTGTTCTGTACCAAGATGTGGATTCCAGAAACTACTAATAACTGGAAATACAATAAAAATCTAAACTGATTAAAAAAATCTAAACTGAAATAACACCGCTAAGAACGATATCAGATGTGCTGATGAGAGCAGATGTGTGGTTGTTGCTAAATTACTGGGGAAAGCTAAAGATCAGAGCTGGAGTCCTACACAAAGTCTCACAAACCCAAAATAAGCCAATTTGTCAGCAGATGTTGCTTGCTCAACAGTATGGGAGACTGCTCCAGTCTTCTGCTCTTCTGATCATTTAGGGTTTGACATAACGTATGGTTTAGTGCGAGAAAGATTTTACTGGCCATGAGAAATATTGCCAAACCTGTGCTCGGTGTGTGAAACTATAAACAGTACTCCAGACTGCAGCTGTGTTGTCTCATATCTCAAGTGATGGGCCAAGGGATCTTGTTTGCATGGATTTCCTGTATGTGGAGCCTGATTCTAAGAACCTTGGCAATGTACTTCTCGTGCACGTCACCACGGACAGAGAGAGAAACGTTCACGGTTTCACAGACTTCGGGACAGCAGCTGGAAGCGTGATTCTCCGGGTGATCTCAGTCTTGGTCTACATCTTTCACTCTTGAGTTTTCCGTTTGGTTGGAAATCGTGAGTAGGAAACATTCCTTATTTTCTTGTCATGGACAATTGAAATGAGATCCAACAAAGCACACCTACAAGTGATAGGACTAACTTGTTACTGACTGAAGTCCTGGGTTCATGGTATTTTATTTGTGATATTTGTTCTTCATTTTGTATCAGTGGTTCATTTAATTGATGTATTAAGTATTAAGGAACTTACTTATCATTTCATTAAAATAAATGTAAAGCTCAGCATTCATTCATCAGCAAGTATTTGGTCTTTTGTTTAATATTTGATGTGCTTTTCTGTGTTCAACCCTTGTTACACTTGAGGGAAAATGGATTGTAGTGCATGGAAGTTGAGGCTCTTTTAAAACAGGATAGCTACATTTAAAGCTACCAGATACTTTTTTTTTAGCTCTCATCAAGGCGCCTCCCATGCAGATAGGGTTACGTTCCTTAATAGTTTATCAAGGAATATGGTGGAAGGGCTACATATCTATAATTTATTATGAACTCTTGATTACTTCTTAAATTTATTTTAATGAATAGGCCTATTATAGAGCTATATACCTATTATATGTTCCACTTCATAAGTTACCTATTTTTTGCAATGTTCTTGACACCACAATTATTACAGGAGCGGGAACCTTTTATGTTCAGATGGAGATTCTAGGTGACCTTATCTCTTGAAATCAAGGCTGACAATAAAGATAAAACAGGGCAATATCCAAAAACAGCCTTGTGCAAGTTGGCATTATTTGACATTTTGTGTCCCTGTGAGTGTATGTGTATGTGTGTGTGTGCGTGTGTGTGTGTGTGTGTGTGTGTGTGTGTGTGTGTGTGTGTGTGTGTGTGTTTGGAGGGGCTGTACTCTGGATACATGAGACGTCATTGATGCACTTTGCACTTTTTGCACAATAAACAAATTATATGCATTCCAAAAAAGTGCCTTTTTGAGTGCAGGTCGTATGGATCTGCCTTACCTATGCACTTGGTAGAAGAACATTAAGTCCCTCTACAGTTTCCTTTGAACCCAGACTGAATTTGCCATGGTGGAGAGCATGGACAATGATGAGCAGGCCAAGCGCCACTGTATTCGTGGGAAGCATGTAGCCTTCATCTGCCTAGCTGTCGTGGCTTCCGCCGTCGCTGTGGGTCTCGGGGTGGGTCTCAGCCGCCCGCAATGCTCTGTGGTCGACCCCACCACCGAACCTCCAGAGTCCACCACTGGGCCTTTACCACCGCCGGTCGAAAGAGGACCATGCAAGCCATCCAACGACTCGAGCGGAGGCTGGAGGAATTTCCGTCTCCCTGATTACGTGAAACCTGTGCACTACGAACTCCACCTGCAGCCTGACCTGAATACGGATGTCTACGAGGGAAGCGTTGCGATCCATCTGGAGGTCAGCCGGCCCACCCGCCACTTGTGGCTCCACATCCGGGAGACTTTTGTCAGAGCAGTCCCAAGGCTGCAGCTGGTGACCCTGGGAGTTCAGAAGGAAGTGGGGGTGAAGACATGCTTTGAATATAAGCCCCAGGAGTATGTTGTGGTGGAGGCCACAGAGGAGCTTACCGCGACTGGTCCAGGTGAGGTGTACATCCTTAGCCTGGACTTTCGTGGATGGCTCAATGGGTCGGTGGTTGGATTCTACAGGGTCATCTATACAGAAGATGGGATCGTCAAGTAAGTTCATTGATATACATTTGACAACTTAACACAACAGGCTAAAAGTCATTAAAGAAAGCATCAGATATGATTGTGAGAATGCTACCAAAATATATAAATATGGTTATTTTACTTACCTGGTAATGAAGCAGGTACAACACATGCTGAACTGAAACCAATTCGACTAAAATGCTAATCATATGTTGCTGTGTGTATTGTGTGTCTGATCCGTAGTTTATTGCCTTAACAGTAAGACAGAGCAAAATAATTTTTTATTTTGTGTGTCAGAAAAATTGCAGCAACCGATCATGAGCCTACAGATGCCCGCAAGTCATTTCCTTGCTTTGATGAACCCAACAAAAAGTCTACATATCAAATCTCAATTACACACGACAATGCTTCTGAAGCTCTCTCCAACATGCCAAAAAAGGTATGACTGTAAGGACCTTTATCCTCAAATCGTGTTATTAGTTTACTCACCTTAACCAGTATGTTTCAGTGACCAGTTGGCACTTAATGTCAACATTGAAATTATAATTTTATGTTTGACCTTAAGAAAAATCTGAAAATAAAAAATAAAATCAGGGGATCGCCATTGTGTGCTTTGGAGGCCAGGATGTTTAGATTTCTTTATGCCAACATTTTATACATTTCTTGTTTCTGTTTCAATAAACCATCTAGGACTATAGGGAGGCGCCTATAGTCCTGGATGACTTACCGTGTAATGCAGGAGTGGGCAATTACACGGTTGTCAAGAAATGAAAGCAGTATGTATTAATAAAAAACTTTTATCTGGTACCTGATAACCTCAATAGAGATATGGTTGTGTAGCATTAAAAGACAGAATAGGTCTGAGTCACCAAGATATCCATCAGTCAGCTGGTCAGTCCTATGAAAGGAAGTCTCACAAACACTCAATTTTACGATAGGTGGAAACAGTTTTTGTTTTCCTGTTTAATTAAGCTCAGTGGATTGTGAAATTCCTAGTAACCCTTTGTGCTTGATATTACAGGGGACACCAGAAGCACTGCCCAACAACAAAACGAAAACCACATTTGCGAAGTCGGTACCAATGAGTACCTATCTAGTTTGTTTTGCTGTGCACCAATTTGGCTATGTGGAAAGACGTTCTGCAAAAGGTGTTCCAGTGAGTTTGTCTTTGTTTTTTCATACACCCTGCAATACTAGATGTGAAACAGATAAGAAATGTTTCAGAGAACATATAATTATAGGTTTACACCATGTAGCCAGATATGTATGTATGTAGTCAGATGTACATGAGATCAAAAATGTTTTTACTTAATGTGAAAATGCTTTTGAGATTCTACAGCCAATTCTAACAGAAGCTCCACCCTTGGCATTTTCTGTCCCAAACTTGCCTTATGCATTGCATGTTGATAATAGCTGAGAAGGGTTGGAAGGTGTTCTTTACCAAGATAGGGGTAAATATGGGTGTCATGTGTGTAGCAGTTGTAACTGAGGCCATGTTGACAGATGATTTGACCAAGAGGAACCATGTGTTTGGTTAAGAGGAGGGCTCCAAGAACAGAACCATGGGGCATGTCTTGTTTGACTGGGGCAGGGATGGTAGGACCCGGGTCAGAGAAATATGGCTGAAACCAGGAGAGAGCGGGAACCTGTGATTCCAAGGTAGGTAGGAGAGGTGGTCTAGGGGGATGGTGTGGAGACCAACTTAGTGATGTGGGCTGGGTCCAGGGGGAGAAAAATAATAAACTGAAGTGAGGCAGTGGAGCAGGTATGGGGGCAGAAAATAAAGTCTGAGGGGGGGAGGGGGCACCTGGGGCTGCTTTGGTCTGAAAGATCTGCAGGAACCTGGAGAAAACCTCAGGAGCACCTGAGGGAGGCGTTAAAGGGGTGGAGTAGACGGTTGATGGTGGCAAACAATAATCTGGGGCTGGATCATGATCCCCATGGCTGATGGGTCTATGGGTCTTTATTGTTCCTGTAGGTGATGATGCGGTGTTTCTTCATAATTATTTTTGTCCTTTTGTAATTAGTGACAATAATCTGACTAGGCCTACGCACATGCAGGGACACGCATTAACACACCCACACACACGCACACATACACACATTTCTGTCCTATTAATTTTTTTCTTTTTTCACAGCTAAGAATTTATGCACAGCCGAGCCAACTTAGAACAGCAGAGTATGCAGCCAACACCACCAAAATAATTTTTGACTACTTTGAAGAATATTTCAACATGACATACTCCATAGAAAAACTAGGTAATTTCAAAATGTCTTATTACCATACCAGCTATTGGCATAAGTATGCACTCCTCCCTAATGTATAAATAATTGTTTTTATTTACAATTAAATAATAGATGTGAAAAGAATATATTGAATAAAGAATGAGTAGAGTTAATGGATGGCATATTAAAAATAATTAATGCATTTCCTTGTATGCATTGCATTCCTTGTGTACCATAACACAATATAGACCCTTATGGTTAAAATCCAATCAAGTAAACCTCTATTGGTTTGGCAACTATACACACAGCACTACAATACTGCATTTAGATATCTGTGGTTGGACAATTCCAATGTATGCCAACCAATAGCGTTGGGTAAATATTTCCTATGATGAGGGAATCAATCGTAATACTTTATTAATCCCAGACGGGAAATCCTGGAAAACCTACGAAGCCGACTCATGGTGATATTCTCAAGGCTGATAGTCACTGCTCAGTATTTGTCATGATAGTCATAAAAGGCATTAAACACCTAACCTCAACACCTGATAAGAAGTTACTAATTACTTTTTTGGTTGAAACTTTATTATCGGGATTTAGACAAGATAGCCATCCCTGACTTTGGGACTGGTGCCATGGAAAACTGGGGCCTCATCACCTACAGAGAGAACAACCTGCTGTACGATGAGAATGAGTCGTCCTCCTACAATAAGCAGCGGGTGGCCAGCGTCATCGCCCATGAGCTGGTCCATCAGGTGAGGCGTCCATGCAAATAACGTCAAGAAGAAGTACTTGAAGGCAAAGCATGTGACACTGATCTGGCAACCTCTAGCGGAAAGGGCAATTACAAGCACCACTGTTTAACTAGAGACGATGTTGACCCTGGCCTTTTATTGTTGGGTAGTTGTCACTTACATGCTCAGAAACAACGCCCTACTGCTTGCTGGTTTACAAGGCCCTAAGTCGTGTAGGGCCTCGTTAACAGGACAAATTTTATAATACGTTATATGATGTGGAATAAGTTTGCAGTATTTATTGATTAACTTAATTTAGATATTTGCACAAATAATTGACTCAAAGTCTTTGTTAGCTCTCTCATTTAGATTTTTGCACCATTTGCATGTATTAGAAAAAACAGAGCAAAAGTACAGTATAAAGCCATCATCTGAAATTAGTATGGCCTATTTCGTTTTCTATTTTTGAAGTGTGGTGACCAGAAATGCTTCCTCTCAGTGTGTGTCTTTAATAAATATAAATAAGTTGGATTCATCCCCAAATGCTGAATTCTCGCTACAGCAATATTTTTTAACCAAAGAACTTGATTTGAATTACATTGAGCGGAAACAGCAAAAATCTATAATAATTTCCTTGTTTCAATTTCTTTATCGAATTACTAAGAAAATATAGCTGCATATGACATACAAGGGAAACGTTGTTATGACTGAGGAAAATGCAAGAGCTCAAGGCTGATACTGTATAGTGTACTGTAAAGATCGGTTTCTGTGATAGTAAATATTGCACTATGGAAGATAAGACAATAGATTGTTTTGTCGCGTAACCAGCAAGCAGTCATGAGATATCTCATTAACCATTATCACTGACTGGAATGAAAGTAGACAGTGGAAGTAGATATACACTGATACAGTATACTGTCTTCAAATATATCTATCTGTTTGCCCATCTATCTACATCTATCTATCTCTGTCTGTCTGTCTGTCTGTCTGTCTGTCTGTCTGTCTGTCTGTCTGTCTGTCTGTCTGTCTGTCTGTCTGTCTGTCTGACTGACTGTCTGTCTTCCATGTTACATGTTGGTTCCCTAGTGGTTTGGAAACATCGTGACCATGGATTGGTGGGATGATCTGTGGCTGAACGAGGGCTTTGCTAGTTTCTTTGAGTACATCGGCGTGGAGAAAGCTGAACCTACCTGGGGAATGGTGAGCTTTTCTGCCCTGGAAGATCCTAAGACAAATTATACACCTCTGACCATTCAGAGGCAAGCATTTGAAAACAAAATATGAATACAATATCAAATGGTTGGCCTCCAACGTGTACACATTTTTGAAGGATGGAGGGGAAGAGTAGGATATTTAGTGTTTTGTATCTACTTATTGATGTCCAGATAGTTACAGACGTTGGCAGTGAAAAATTATCTTCGAGGATAATGCAAGTGTTATTGTTACATTATTATGTCAGTTCATCCACTTAGGTCATTGGAAACATAAGGGCAGCCTCAGAATACGGTGTGATGTGTTAATGTGATGTGATGAATTCATGTTTATTACACATGAAAGATATACAGTTAGTCAACGCCCTAAAATGTTGTTTACATTTCCAACAGCGCGATATCATGCTCATTAGTGACGTCCTGCCAGTCATGGTGGATGACGGCCTCTTGTCCTCTCACCCAATCATTGTGGATGTATCGACACCTGCAGAGATCACCTCCGTGTTTGATGGTATATCATACAGCAAGGTGATACATGGACTCCCTTTATCTCATTGGATTTTAACTAACTTAAATTACACATTGAAGAGAGTCATTCAAAAAGCAATATCAGGAGACTTATTTTGTCATTGAAATCCATCACATACAATTTTAGTTTAGTTTTTTGACCGTAAAAGTCCACAGCAAGACATTGCTTTATATGACAATCTGTTATTGGGCCCATGAGACTTTACCTGCTAAAGGGGTGTTGAACTGGAGGCTTATATAATATATATACATAATTATGTAGCAGATCTGTCATCATTTTGACATCTTAACAATCTATGGTCATGTTGATTTTCTGGCCTTATAAGTATGTGTCATACATATATAATTTATTTTTATATTATCTGGTACTTGAATGTCTTTCTGCCTATTTGTCTGCTGAAGAAAGCACCTCATGTCAGCACCTGATTTGGAAACATTTAAACCTGGTGGGGATGGAATATCAACTATAAATTAAAAAAATTAAAAATTAAAAATGTAATGAACTCAGATGTTCCGAAGACCACATGGAAATACACTCAATGTGATGTTGAGAGTTGTGCTTGATGTTAGGGGGCTTCTATTCTGAGGATGCTGGAGGACTGGATGGGCAAAGACAACTTCAGAGATGGCTGTCGAGTACGTGAAATACATACACTTTACATTTAGCCATTGGAAGTGCTCACGAATGGATGTTAAGTAGTTAAGTATTATAATTAACTAGTCTATAACAATATCGACATTACCATAACATCTACAAATATTTCCAACTTATTCCAATACTAGTTGCTATTTTCTTTTACTTTGTATTTCTCTCACCTAAAAAGGAGGTTGTGTTTGTATTTTGCTTTTTCTCCCAATAGAAATACTTGAAAGATAACCATTTTAAGAATGCCAAAACTGAGGACTTCTGGGCATCACTTGCTAGTGTATGTTTGTATTTTGTCATCTTATATTTCCTATTACATGCTAGCATGATTTATTGTAATATACTGTTTAAGATATCACCGGACTGTGCCACTGTTTGAGCTAACATATTCAAACTGGTATTGGTTGGTTGGTTGGATTCTTCACACAGGTGAATGGGCTGCCAGTTGCAGAGGTGATGGACACATGGACCAAGCAGATGGGCTATCCAGTTATAGACCTATCCATTTCAGGCCCCTTGGCGACTCTGACTCAGAAGCGCTTTCTCCTGGATCCCAAAGCCAACTCTAGCCAGCCTCCATCACCTCTTGGGTCTGATATACTGAACGGATTCAGAAACCTCTTCTTTCTGAACTCTTTTATCACAGCTGTGTCCAGTAGTAACGCTAGCATTCTCTTATTTATAAAGACAATACCATCTGCTGTAATGTTTTCTTCAACAGAGACTTTCTTAAAAGAAAGTTAATAGAAATATCTGGCTATGAAAATCAAAGCTAAATGTCTGCAGTATCGGCTGCTGCCAGAAAATATTTTCCAGAAAAAATCTGACAGATATGGCATAAATGTGCTGATCCATGATCCGATGGTTGACAAGCATATCCTTTGTTTTTTGTTCGCATTGCAGCTACAAGTGGACATTTCCAGTGAAAGCAAAGGTTTTGAATAGCATCGTCAACATAACTTCGATGTTTAACAAAACTAGCTCAAGTACTATTGCCTTTTAAATTATTAAATCATTGGAAATTGTTGTAGGATCATTTCAATATAAAGCAATTGATGTGGTTGGTTTAACCTGCAGTCTGAAATGATGATACTCTGATGTTTCAGGTCTTGTTATTAGGACCAACTCTCTCCCAGGGGAACTTATTAAAGTGAACAAAGATTACGTTGGATTCTACAGAGTCAACCATGACGAACCCATGTGGAGTAAAATAAGTCTTCAATTTCAAACCAACCACTTGGTAATCTAGCCTAGCTCTGCATCTTCACTTTTACCTATAAGTGCACATGAGTGTAATTAATTAATGGGGGACAACAATTTAAGGGTGGACACATTTAGATGTTAATATGGTTGTGTGGAATGCAACTGATTGTGGGAAAAGTGACTTGCTTTTGCAATTAATGACAGATAATTGATGCCCACATGTCATAAAAGTAGCAGATTTTAGGATTAAATACTACTTTAGATCGTCTGACAGTGAATTAAGAAGTAAAAACCTTTCATCATCTTGCTTAAACAGGTATTTGATGCAGCGGATCGTACCGGTTACGTGGATGATATTTTTTCACTGGCCAGGTAGATAATACATGGGGTTGAGTTTAAACGTATCATATTGGGCATGTCATTCCCACTGTATGTTGATGATGCCCTTACTCTTCCTTCTCTCTTCATCAGGGCTGCTCTTGTAGATTATGGGACTGCTTTTAACTTGACCAAGTACTTGGTCAATGAGACAGACTATATTGTGTGGGTTCGCCTGGCGTCCTCCATCGCCTACGTCCAGGACATGTTGTCAGACACAACACTGTACCCTACATTTCAGGTGAAGACACCTTTTTTTCCCTCCCCCCTAAAAGATAAAAGATCTAATACATTACATTTGACTTTGATTTAAATCAGGATCAATTCAGTGCATGGCATATCGTTTTTATCTTTTACGGTATGTAACCTATTAACTTATTTATTTTATGATTCAGAAATTATTTCGTGACCTTGTTTTACCAATATCAACCCAACTTGGTTGGCAAGATCAAGGAACACAGACAGTAAGGTAGGGCTATTCAATTCTAGGAATATTTTTCTTCAAAGGAAAATCATGGTGGAATGAAAGTAAAATAACTGTTGTTAAATCAAGTCTGTGATGCTAGCCATTGTTTTCTTCAGTTCTGATATGGTTATCTTATTATCTTTAACTAAATTAGCAAATACATTATGATAAACTTAATTGTTTAATTTCTTTGCTTATTTTATGCATTCACTTAAATTATTCATTTTTTCCCCACTTGTTTTGTTGACAAGTAAATCATGTATTTGTAGATTTCACTTCAGCGTCTAATAAATTTCAGTGATATTGTAACTCATTCGGGCAAATTTGCCCGATAGATTACTGCGAGAGACCGTTTTGGGCATTGCTTGCCAGATGGAGGATCCTATTGCAACGACTCAGGCATCCAAGATCTTTGATCAGTGGATTGCTGGAAATATCAGGTATCTGCCTAGAATAGTTGTTGAGTCCTACCAGTATCATGCCATCACACATTCAATATAAAGACATCACTGATACACACATTAATGTGTGCTCCAAATTGAATTCTCCCTCTTTAGTAGTGTAGAGGTGAACCTGAGGCTGCTTGTCTACCGCTATGGGATGAGGAACTCTGGCACTGAGGACAAATGGAACATTATGTTCCAGAGATACAAAGATTCTACTTTGGCCCAAGAGAAGGACAAGCTGTTGTATGGGCTGGCGTCTGTGAAGGATGTGAATCTTCTCTACAAGTAACTTAAACCCTCCTCCTCTTATGTGCACAAATGGAACCTGTATATTGTTATTATTATATTGTATTTATTAACTTATTTTACTTGTGAAAAGAAAGGAGAATGAAACAGCTGAAGAATAAAAACAATGGACACTCTTATGTATATATTTAGTGATAGAATGTGAAGAATCCAACTTGATGAACCAGTGAAACAACCAAAGATACCAATTGTAAAAAAAAAAACGACTAATCAGTACATTCAAGGCAAACAACATACACACATGTACACACCAAACAACCATGTGTTACGTACTATTACTAGAACTCTCACGCAGCTTTACACAAAATGACAAAGTGGTTAAAAAAGGAAGCAGTGAAACCATTTTTTTGTGCAAAACTTTAAATTAGTTCAACATCTATTAACACTAAGTAGGCTGGAGCATAGTTTTAAAATATGAAAAACATCAACGGATAACTTTTCTATCAACATTACATAGATGAATGTGTTTCATTTATGGATGTTCACAATGTTAAATTGACAGAATTTAAATATAAATAAAAAACACATTTTCATTCTATTTTTATATATTTTGTGGAAACACTGTGTGTGTGTGTGTGTGTGTGATGTCTCCCAGGCTGCTAGAGGCAACTAAGGATGAGAGTGTGATGAGGAGCCAGGATCTGTTCACTGTGGTGCGGTATGTTTCCTTGAATCCACTGGGCAAAAGCATGGCCTGGGACTGGACCACCCTCAACTGGGATTATCTGGTTAAGAGGTCAGTGCAATGTAATGGAAGTGCCAAAGTGGAATGGAAAAGCAGGGATTTTCACTTAAATGTGTCAAATGGACTGTACCTGTAATACTAATAATAACAAAAGTAATACATTTCAATACATTTTATAATTAAATTATTTTAAAAAATCAGTTTAACAACAATTTGGTTACATTGTTAACATTAGACAAGCTATTTTTCGGTTAGGAGAATGAGCATTGAAATGCTTTTATAATCAAAGCTGTACATTTTCAACAGATACACCATTAACGACAGAAATCTTGGCCGCCTGTTGAGCCGAATCACGACTACTTACAACACAGAAGTTCAGCTCTGGAAGGTGAGAACATACACTTGGAAACTTGACACCAGTATGGAAAGGAAATACTTAATGTGGCCATATTTGTATTTTAGATGGAGCACTTTTTCAAGCTCACACCCAATGCTGGCGCTGGGGAAATGCCCAGAAAGCAAGCCCTTGAGACTGTAAGGAACAACATTGAGTGGATCAGGATGAATGAGAGAGTGATTAGAATATGGTTGGAAAACAACGTTGCATAAGATTCCTGTTAGCCACGTACAGTATCCCAATACAGAACCATTCAATTCCAGTGTACGTGTCTCACTTCAAGCATTCACATTACACAACTTTGTGTTGTGGCTGCTGTAGCTGATATCAAATGTAAGTTACTAAAAGGACTTCAATCTTGGGCGCTATTATCCAAACTTTGTTCTTTATACTTTGCATATTTAAAATCAATTTATACAAATCTGTATGCTTAAACTTTAAGTGATGAATTGATTTATACAGTAAACCATCATTCTTCACGTATACCATCTGTATAGTGTTTTTCTGTATGCATACAACAAAACTAAATTTCAATGGGAATTGCCATTGCCAGTCAGTCTATTTTTAATTGAATGTTTTATACAATACAGAACAAACAAAAATCTAATTCTCTCAGATAAATAAAATACCATTGTTGTCTTTATTATTCATGGCAATAAAATGATTCATACATGCCCATAGTGTTTTTTGTACTCTAATCAGCAGAGTATGTGTATAAGTAAACAATGTTTAAAAAAAACACACAAAAGGATATCAGCAATGGATGATACCAAGACAACCAAATATGCCATGTTCAGTTTTACAAACTATTGGGTCAGTGGTACTTGTGAGGTGGTCATTGGAACCTCGTTATTGATGGTCATTAGCTGCCTGGTTTGACATCGAAGCATTCCTATGATAGCTCTTCTGAACCTAAAGGAAGAGTCCAAGAGTACATTAGCGCACAACTGAATAATGTACACACTAGGGTTAGTCTAGTTATCTTTAGTCTAGCCAAAGATAAGGCCAGAACAAAGAACAGGAACAATAGAGTTTGAGGAAAGACCAAATAGGCCCTATTAACAGAAGCATTTTGAATCTCACTTCAAATCATGAATAAAAAACTATTGTGAGATTGCGATGCAAAGAGAGATGTTTTTCTTGATGTTAACGGGCGGGAATGGTTGCACGAGAGATGTAGACAACCATTGTCAAATCCACCTCCGCAGTGTGCTACTTTAAATCTAGATTATAGCAATAGGTTCTTGTCTAAACAGAATCTCTTGCTGAAGTGTTATCATGTTCTAAGCTTACATGTCATCTGTCGCCAAACTCTACAAAGTAAGGAGATGATTAGGAGGGTGTTGTGCCCTTGGTAAAAACATATGGGCTTTTTAATCTAGATTAAAAAGGTTGTATAATTGAGATACTTCTCTTGTGTACAGTGTCAGAGTCTCAAGACTAGAGCCCTTCAAACCAAGCCTGTGCTAAACACTGTGGTCAGAATCAGGGTTAGTTCAGGACTTTGGCTTTTTTGTGATCCTTCACAAGCTTTGACAAAGTGGGACCACTTTTTTGTCGATCGGTTCAGTGAACCCCACGTACGTACCCGTTAGCATTAGCAGGCTGATGTAAATTCCATGTTGTCAGAGCATTAGCTCCACAACTCAACTTAATACACCTTCCAGATAATGCAAACATGAATCACAACTATTTTGAAACAGAATGTGCAGAGGACGAAATGGCCCACCAGTTGGTTGGGGAACATGCGACATCAGCGAGAGCCAACAGAGACTGGTGGTGCAACTGTGGGGCATGCCACTGTACGGCAACCGATGTGGAGTGTCTGTGCTGCAGGGAGTGGGACTTGTTGACGTAAAGACAATCTGGTGAAGAAACTCTTGCTGGAGCTTGCATCACAGAAAATACACATTTTGATGCCATGGGCTTAATCACGCATACGCGCAATCTCGTGCACAGATTTTGACTCAATTCACCATCAAGGTTTAAAAAAGTATTCAGTTTACACATGTGGCTGGAGTTTAGGTCTAAGACTAAAGGATATAGCCTGACTACGCCCACGCCCTGACTACTTCCACCCAGGGAAATACTCACAATTTCACAATATTAGACACACTAACCCAATAAAGGGCACACAGTTTCGTTCACTAAAGAAAGTCAAAGAGATGTTTCCAATATCAAAATCTTGCTTGAACGCCTTCTTGGCTCCTGGCCGTGAAGCTGTCCAGATCAGCATCGCTCACCAATCAGAGAGTAATTTAAGATACAGCTCCATGGAAACGCCATATGAAACACCCGGTTTTCGAATACTACATTCTAGAGTGAAAGTCGTTCGCTTGCTTAAACAATTACGATTTGACCATAATACGTTCGCCTGTTCATCTCTGTTGCTGTCGCAGTGTTTTGGCGTGAGAATTGTTTGGGCAGCATGAGAGTGTGAGGCTGAAGGTGAAAGCGTGTGTCACACGCCAGAAGCATGGGAGTTGGCATCCCTGCTGGGGATTATGGTTAGGGTTTGGGGTGGTATGTTCCATTTGGCCTAGGAAGTCGGATTTCCGACTTGGAAAGTCAAAAATAAGAACCATACAACTGTGACCTCACAATCCAAGATGGCTGCTCCGCGCATCAACAGTAGTGAAAGCTGTAGTAATATACTTTTATTTTGAACGTCTTATTTGTGTCTCATTAAATCCTACACACAGTACTGTCCAACTTTTATCTGTGGATACGTTGCTACGTTGTTTGTGTAGAGCATTCACAGTGTACAATTTGAGTGTGCTCCCATAGCAGCCACCGTACTTGCTACTGTGCATGCGCGGTTGTTGGTGCGCCCCGGACGGGTTCAGTTGGTCATGTCATGTTGGTCTAGGACTTACCATTATGTTAAAATAAAAGCAATACTGTTGCAAAGTATTCCCTCCGTATCAGGTCATTCAACAGTTTGTATGTGCAATATAACCCATAATGCATTGTTTTCAACTGGAATAAAAAACCATGGTGGCGGCGCCGAATAAGGCGAGCGAACGACGGACTCCTCAACAACATAGTAGTATTTTACTTATTTTACTGTTTTTATGTGTGATTTTACCCTGCAAAGTAGCTGGCTACATTATATATGACAAAGAGACACTTCTGAACATAAGAGAATAAATCATTACCCAGAGTTTTTCCACTGGGAACCCCAGTTGGCAAGGGACAACAATGTAAACAAAGTCACCTCAACGTGTTGTCCAACCACGTAGGTAAAACGCATCACTCTCGCCAACACGCATGGCGCTCGGAGAGAGGGCGAGCATCCAGCTGAGGAACGCTGTCCAGGAATGAGCTGTATTCCTCGGCCCCTACCACCTCCACACTGCGTGTGAACCAAGGGGGCGTACCTCGAAAGGGAGGCGAGAAACCCGCTGCAGAAGGCAAACTCACAGCTCGCTCGCTCACCGTGCTCACGACGGGCAGCTCGCTCGACGTGCTTACGGCGAACAGCTCCGACGTCTCCCCACAGTCAGCAGACTGTAGAGAGGAGGTTGAGGGGGCAAAGTCGGGGTCTGGAAGACTGTAACACGAAGCCGCATAGACGGCCTTGTGCGACGAGTCTTCAACCCGCTCATGAAGCGCACGGGGACGCCGCATAGAAGTGGACGACCCCCTGGCTATACTACACCGTCTAGCCGCCGCCCCACAGCCACTAAGTTGAGAAGGAGGGAGAGGCTGAGGGGAAGAGGAATGCACGACAGGCGCAGGGCGCGGTCGGCTTAAAGGACATAGATCCTTAAAGATGCCATATCATCTGTCTAACAGAGACGTGGCTGGATGAACGAATCCCGGACTTCTCAATCTCTCCCACGGGCTTCTCTGTTTATCGCGCGGGCAGGTCAAGTGAACTTTCGGGAAAAAGCAAGGGCGGAGGTGTATGCTTAATGATTAACAACGCCTGGTGTAAACCGGTAAGTGTTCATGCACTAAAGTCCTTCTGCTCTCAGGACCTTGAATATCTTGTCTTGCTCTGCCGCCCAAACTGGCTTCCGAGAGACTTTTCTGCCATCATATGCATAGCAGTTTATATTCCACCACAAGCCGACACGAACGTCGCACTTAAGGAACTGTATGGAACTATCAGCAACACAGAAAACAGACACCCAGAGGCCACTCTAATAGTGGTTGGAGACTTCAACTGACCGTCGCAAAGGAACGTCACCACCAATCATGTGCACGAGTCGATGCTGGTCTGTCGAATCAGATGCGATCCTTCAGGACTGCTTTGATTCAGTGACAGAGTTTGCAGAGAACAGTGGTGACGTAAGCAAGGTCGCGGCAGGAACCCTGGGCTTCATAGAAAAGGTGATAGAGGAAGTGGTCCCTACAAAAACTGTCCGTGTGTATCCAAACCGGAAACCATGGATTAATATCGACGTCAAAACAGCACTATATACAAGAACAGCAGCATTCAAAAATGGAAATACTATAGAAATAAAATTGCCTGCTATGACCTTTGAAGAGTGATCAAGGCAGCCAAGAGAGATTACGGCAAGAAAATAGAGTCACAGCTAAGCAGCAATGACCCACGCAGTATGTGGAAGGGACTACACACAATCTCTGACTTCAAAGAGACCCCTAGCTGCACAGCTGACTCAGCTGACTCTCTACCAGATGAGCTGAACAGTTTCTATGCCTGCTTTGAACTGACCCACACCAACCTCCTAGAGAGAGCCTACACCACAAACGACACAGCCAGCGCTCTGGTCATCGCAGAGGAAGATGTGTGTGTGTATTCAAACGCATCAACATCCGAAAAGCGGCCGGGCCGCAGATGGAATGCCGGGTGTTCAAAGCATGTGCAGACCAGCTGGCTGGTGTATTCACAAACATTTTCAACCTCTCCCTCTCCACGGGCATAGTGCCCACCTGCTTCAAGTCATCAGTCATCATCTCAGTACCGAAAAAGAGCAAGGTAACATGCCCAAACGACTAGCGCCCTGTTGCTCTTAGCCCCATGGTGAGCAAATGCTTTTGAGAAGCTTATCAAGGTGCTGATCTGCAGAATGCTGCCACCCACCCTGGACCCTCACCAATTTGCCTACAGGAATAACAGATTGACAGACGACGCCATTGCCACAGCACTCCACTCAGCCCACACCCACCTTGACAAGATGAATTCCTATGTGAGGATGCTGTTCGTGGACTATAGTTCAGCATTCAACACCATAGTCCCCTCCAGACTTGACAGCAAGCTCAGGGACATAGGCATCAACCCTGGCCTATGCGACTGGATCCTTAGCTTCCTGTAGGATTGAAAACAGGTGGTGAAGATGGGTTCTAGGATCTCCACCCCCCTGACCATCAGCACAGGATCCCCCCAGGCCTGTGTTGTAAGCCCCCTCCTCTACTCCCTGTACACCCATGACTGCGTGGCAACACACAGCTCCAACACGGTGATTAAGATGGCAGATGACACGACAGTAATCGGCCTGATCACCGACAGCGACGAGGCGGCCTATAGGAATGAAGTCGACCGCCTGGCTCAGTACAGCCAAGACAACAACCTCGCTCTCAACGCCGACAAGACCAAGGAGTTGGTGGTGGACTTCAGGAGGAAGAGACAGGTACATGACCCCATCACCATCAATGGGTCTGCTGTGGTGAGGGTAAACAGCATCAAGTTCCTGGGGGTCCACATCACCAACGACCTCACCTGGGACGAGCACACCAATCAGGTGGTGAAAAAAGCACAACGTCGCCTATTTCACCTTAGGCGGCTGAAAAGGTTCGGCTTGGGGCCCAAGATCCTGGGGGCCTTCTTCAGAGGCACAACGGAGAGCATCTTGACGGGATGCATCACTGCCTGGTACGGGAACTGCACTGCCCAAAGCCGCAAAGGGTAGTGTGGACAGCTGAAAGGATCAGCGGATGTGAGCTTCCCTCCATCCAGGACACCTACAAGGCCCGGTGTGTCAAGAAGGCCCTCAGAATCATTAGGGACACCAGCCACCCCAATCAGAAACTGTTTGAGCTACTGCCGTTGGGGAAGCGGTACCGAAGCCTCTGGGCCAAAACCCAGAGTGTGGCAACCCGGCTCCAGGACAGCGCCCCAGGCGGCTCAGGGGAGCGGTGGTAAATGGAGTATACCACCGCTCTCCGGAAGATCGCACGCCGGAGCTCATTAGCGGTGATCGCAATCACCGAAATGGGCGACACCTGCGACGGAGACGCCGATATAAGCGGCGCTCGGCGTGGCTTAGAGGAGGGGACGCGATACGAGGTATCTCAGTGCGGCGAGGAGGTGAATCCTCCACACACAACGAGGAGAGAGTGGTACGAGACGGGGAGAGGAACCCCGTCCACCCGCTACGGAAACGCAATACGAGGTATCTCAGCGCCACCGAAGGAGAACGGTACGAGTTGCGGAAGAGAGAAACCCCGTCCACGCGCTACGAGGAAAGGAGTTCCCACACGGCAACACGGTGCAAAAGAATTCCCTCGCCAGCACTACAGAAGAACGGGGTTCCCTCGTCGGCGACACGAGTTCGCCCGACAGTGACACGGAGGAGTGTCCTGAACCCCGGTAATCTCCGACGGACGACCGACAAGGGGGACTAACCCCCAAAGTAGCGGAGGCTCCCCGGGAACCCCCGACGGCTGTACCTGACCGTCCCGGAGAGGCGACGGAGAGGACCCCGGACTTCATTGATTTAGTTTGGTGTTAGGCACGGCCTAACTTACAAGTATTATTTAATTGTTTAATAAATACGCCCTTTTTGGCTTGAAACTGACTTCCGGTTTGTGTTCACTGGGGGGAGACTACCGCACGGTGGAACCGGGTTGCCAGATATGGTGGAGGATGCGGGCAATTCGTTCCAGCTACCGTGCACCCCAGTGAACACCACCGAACAAAAGAGAACCCTGACGGAGCGACGGAATCGATCGCCAGCCAACGCCAGCAGGGAAACCAAGCCATGGCTGCGGTGTCAGAGAGGGAAAGCTTGGACCTCCTCCAGGAGGCGGTCCTGCTCCTCACCCAGCGGGCGGCATACGGCACCCCGATCTCCGCGCCCACAAGCCGCCTCACCAAACTCGAGGACACGCAGGATTGGCTGGTGCAGGACCCGAGCGACGTGCTCTGGCGGGAGCTGGACACGGTAAGGAAGCGACTACACGTGGCCGAGGAGGACAGGGCCCGCCTGCAGTCGAAGCTGAACGGCAAGAAGCAGGAGTGCCAGGATGTGGCTGCCAGCCGCGAGGCGCTGCAGAAGTAGGCGGACCAGCTGATCCAGGAACTGGAGGACACCGCTCTCTCCACATTGGAGGAATCCCTCGCTGAGAAGGAGCTGCAGAGGAAGAGTCTCGAAGATTCCCTGAACGCGGAGAGGAACAGTGAGGCTCGCGCACAGCTGGCCGAGGAGCACAGCCGCGAGCTACAGGACAAGTGCTGCCTGCTGGAGGGACTGAACCGCGAGCTGCAGGAGAAGAGCCGCGCGGCAGACAGCGAGAAGGCCCAGTTAGAGAAGGAGCTGCTGCTGCTGCAGAGCACGCTGGAGTCTGAGAGGAGGAGCTCCAGCGAGGGCTCCGAGGAGATCCGCGAGCTGCAGAACCTGAGGAAGCAGGTGGTGGAGCTGGAGTCTGTGAACGACGAGCTCCTGGAGAAGGAGAGGCAGTGGGAGGCTTGGAGGGGAGCGCTAGAGGACGAGAAGAGCCAGGCGGAGAGACACACCCGGGACATGCAGAGACCGCTGGACAAGGAGAAGCAGAACAGGTTGCGCGCCAACCAGCGCACCACCGAGTCTCGCCAGGCGGTGGAGTTGGCCGTCAAGGAGCACCAGGCTGAGATTGTGGTGCTGCAACAGGTCCCGAAGGAGCAGAGACTTACGGTGGAAAGTTTGTCCAATACGCTCAAGGATCTGGAGATGAAGCGCTGCTCCATGTTGGAGCTGGACCTCAAGCAGTCGCTTCAGAAGATGGAGCAGCTGATGAAGCAGAAGGAGCGGCTGGAGGATGATGTCAAGGCCCTGCAAGTGCAGCTGGACACGGAGTCCAGCAAGCGGGTGACAGCGCAGAACGAGCTGACGGAGCGGCTAGCCTCCATACAGGACCTGGGCCGCAGCGACCAGCAGGTGGAGCGCAGCCACCAGCAGCTGGAGGATCTGCTGGCCGAGTGGCGGAGGAGGGCCCAGGAGGCCGGCCCTGCCGACCCACGCTAAGTCGAGAAGTACCGGAGCGACAGACATGGACCACACCCGAGGCGGCACAGACGCGCCGCCCGACCCGCCTACGGGGTCCCATGGCCCAATCCTCCGCGACGGAGACCTCCGAGGAGGATGACGGGAACCCCCAGCGACGCCTGCCTTGTGGCGTCCTGGAGAAGCCCGGGCCTTGATCAAAGGGGGGAGGAGTGTGGCAACCCGGCTCCAGGACAGCGCCCCAGGCGGCTCAGGGGAGCGGTGGTAAATGGAGTATACCACCGCTCTCCGGAAGATCGCACGCCGGAGCTCATTAGCGGTGATCGCAATCACCAAAATGGGCGACACCTGCGACGGAGACGCCGATATAAGCGGCGCTCGGCGTGGCTTAGAGGAGGGGACGCGATACGAGGTATCTCAGTGCGACGAGGAGGTGAATCCTCGACACACAACGAGGAGAGAGTGGTACGAGACGGGGAGAGGAACCCCATCCACCCGCTACGGAAACGCGATACGAGGTATCTCAGCGCCACCGAAGGAGAACGGTACGAAATGCGGAAGAGAGAGACCCCGTCCACGCGCTACGAGGAAAGGAGTTCCCACACGGCAACACGGTGCAAAAGAATTCCCTCGCCAGCACTACAGAAGAACGGGGTTCCCTCGTCGGCGACACGAGTTCGCCCGACAGTGACACGGAGGAGTGTCCTGAACCCCGGTAATCTCCGACGGACAACCGACAAGGGGTACTAACCCCCAAAGTAGCGGAGGCTCCCCGGGAACCCCCGACGGCTGTACCTGACCGTCCCGGAGAGGCGACGGAGAGGACCCCGGACTTCATTGATTTAGTTTGGTGTTAGGCACGGCCTAACTTACAAGTATTATTTAATTGTTTAATAAATACGCCCTTTTTGGCTTGAAACTGACTTCCGGTTTGTGTTCACTGGGGGGAGACTACCGCACGGTGGAACCGGGTTGCCACAAGAGGATGATGAACAGTTTTTTCCCCCAAGCAGCCAGGCTCCTGGAAAAATCCATTAACCCCAAACCAACCCCACGCACATTACAACAACCGATTATTTGATTATCTGCATTATATTCTGTGTTTTGCACAGCATTTTATTTTATTTTTTTATTTTTTTGCACTACCACCTTGGCTGGTACCACTACCACTTGAACACTTGTATTGATGTTGCTACTTATTATTTATTATTACTTACTTTGTTATTGTGATCTTGTATTGATGCTGCTATGTGACTGTTGAGGATCCAAGCCTACGAATTTTACTCTTGCGTACTTGTACGTTAAGATGTAATAAAAGCAACTCTGATTCTGATTCTGAATTGTTAACAATGGCTTAACAACTTGGGTGTGACATCATAAAGCGGTAAATGGAACACAGCAAAACATCAGCGTGCTAGTGCTAACAGTACATGGCTGGAGTTTTTTAAACAACGTAAGGCTGCAGACATATTTGGAAATCAAATACTGAAACACATCTTGACAATCTGGATGGTCACACAAGGCTAACCTTAGACAGCAGAAGTATGCCTACACCTTAAAATACATTTTATTATAATTTTTTCCATCTCAATGAGATAAATATATTAAACAAAAATCTGGGATGTAAATATATATAAATCAACCCATCAATTTTGATTGATGGGTTGATTCAAGATATTGAATCAACTCATATATGAATTGGCAAATTTGGGTTCACGAATTGATTCTGCAACTCGTTACACACCCAGACAACACAAAAAAAACGAAGTGATTAGCACTGTCCATTTTAATTGGGAACAGTATAACTGTAAACATCAAGGAAGACTTGCTTTGTTAAAGTCCCTACACACATATACATAGCATACATGTGTACATTAAGAGAGAAAAACTCACTTTTTGTTGGCAACAACGTAAATACAGGGATTGTAAAAGGTGGATGATTTCGCAAAGAGTGGAGCAATGATGGCCATTGCGGCAGGGATGTTCTTTGGGTCCGAAAATGATGCCCATAGACAGACTATGGAGTATGGAGACCAAGCCACCAGGAACATGATAATCATCACTACTGACATCTGGTGGGCAGAAAATAAAATGTGTAGCTTCATTAAAACGTTCAAATTCAAAATTCCAGCAGGCAAAACAATTTACCCTGCCAGTTAACCTCATATACTACTATCCATAATGAAATATAAATTACGTTTTATTAGAAGGTTGACAACGGTACACTCTTACCTTGATTTAAAAAAAATTAAGCTAGCGCTTTTTTCCTTTCTTTTTTCCTTTCTTCATCAACCCATCAAGAAAGATCACGTTTGGTAATCCTTTGCCATTTCTGTTTATTTTGTCACATGTGTCTTTTGCATTGTATAATTTCCTAAGGTCCATCTAGCTTTATTTAATGTACATTTAACTGTTAGGTGAGCAAATAATTGCTAACAAGCTAGTAATCTCTCATTATCACCAACCATCTATGCTGTTTACGAGAACGCGCATACGAGGTCGACATCCTACAACAAATACTAAGCTAGGCAAGAAAATAGATTTTTGTCATTTTATAAATTTCTTATTCAAAAACCAAAGCCCAAATTCATATTTTCTAACAGGTTAATAATCTATATATAAAATGAAAGATGCAATTTTGGCAACAGATTTGTAAACTCCATAGATTCGGAAAACATTTATGGACAATCCTTGCCTTAGACAAATTACGTCTGACTTGGGTAGTCTGTTAAAAACACATCAATCCAAATTTGACTACAGGGGGGTTTAAATGCCACATTGGCCACATTTAACCATCATGAAATACTACTAATTCAAGAAGTGGGAATATCAGTATCTAACACCTCATCTATGTGGATATAGGCTCAGCTAGAGCTGAGCAGGCAGCTGTTTCTTCACCTTAGTAACATCCTTCTGGTCCGACCAGTCCATGTTTAGGTTTTCCAGACAGTTGCGTGCTTTGAACCTCTTCATAGTGATTGACACATTGTAGTAGCAGTAGAACATGACACACAGGGGTGCCACAAAGTTTACAGTGATCACTGCCATTGTGTAAGAAACAAAAGAGCTGCAAATGAGAGGGAAAGAAAGATAATGCACATTTTACTATGGATTTGTTATTAACGTACTGTATATATGATTGATGCAAAAACATTCAATATAGAGAATAGGGCATGTGCTCTACATCGGTTTTTCTAGGTATTTTAAATTAATTGAAGCCATACAGAATTGGCTATATTAACTTGTTATATTGCTAGCATTTCCTGGCAAGAGGACGAGGAACCTACGCATCGTTTTGCCTCCAATTGATGGTGCAGGTAGCTCCGGTTGGGTCAGGGGCATAGCCAGACCACCCAACGACAGGCATAGAAGACCAAAACACAGCATTGAGCCATGCCGCTATAATCAAGAGTGTGTACGAACGGACAGTCATTTTCTGGCCTTTGCGGGGAAAAAAGACACAAATATAGTGGTTTGGTTTCATTGATTGACAGCACTATCACATGAAGAAGGTGAATACAGAATTAATGTGTTGATGTGCTACCTATGTCAGGTCTACATATGCTCATATATCGGTCAATGGCGACCACAGTTAGCAGGCCGATACTGGCCATGCCAAAGAAGATGTTGAGTGCTGCATAGATCTGAAATGATGAATAACACAGGTTCAAATTATGAAAACTTGGACAGTGGAAGTAATTTGTGTCACAAGGCTATTCTGAAATGATAGGGTCTCAATTCAACTTAATAATTGTTAACAAAAGTAAGTGATATGGTATTATTTTAATAACTGACTATCTGAATTTGCATTTGAATTTGGAAAAATTGAAAGGAAACAAAAAATGTAATTCCACCAACTTGACATCCAGTGTATCCAAATTTCCAGCTGCCATGGAGATCGGAGGCAGCAGATAAAGGATAGCCGATGCCAGCCACACCGATGTCAGTAAAGGCAAGGTTTATTATGATGGCGTTGGTGGCTGTACGGAGCTCCTTACATTTCACAAACATTAGCAGCACCACAATGTTGCTTGCCAAACTGATAATGCCTGATGGCGACAAAGTATACACATTATAGGTTTTCTTTCTTACAATCATTCCTATATTTTTCTAGCCCAACAGCTGTCCCGTGATACCTCGCCATGGCAGATTCATTACATAAGTCTAATAAAGAGGCTTTCTAAGCACTCTGGGAATGTCTTAGCTGGTCTTGTAATAGCCTTTTGAGAGAATACACAATAATAAACTGCCAGATTCAAAATGTGGTTGCCTGGACAATACCATGACCTTGTAACTGAATGATGAATGAATAGTTTAACGAATTGCATGTCTACTAAACCTAAACCTTTTCAACACTAATAGGGTTCAATACCCTGATCACAGCTCTCCATAATTTGTGCATTGTTGATTTCAGTAATTTAGCTTTCAATATTTGTGGTGTTGTAAGCCATCCCACAAAATTAAATGGCGATGGCTTATTTGATTGTGATTAGGAAAATATTATGACTTCAAATGAAAAATGTCCTATTGCATTTACTTACTATTACATTTATTTGTATTGTGCCACTTAGGCTAAAATAAAAACAAAAACATTACCTGCAGTGATGAGGTAGCTGGCCACAATATTATGCTCCAGCTGTGTGAAAGCACTCTTCCCCCCGTAAGGTATGACTTCACCTGAAGCGTTAACCAAAGAATCTAGTCCCATTTTAATTAACTACAAAGTGAATTGCTATTGTCGATTAAATGAAATAACAATGTTTCCAGTAATACTATATTCAGTGGAACTCAATTAGCTAGGTGTGAGTTTCAATAATAATAATAATACCAAAAATAAATACAGAAAACCAATTCTGCAAAAGGCAACTTCACCCTAAAACCTGTAGCAGAATTCTAGGGACTTGGTAGAGAAGCCAGGGAGGGGGTTCTATGTGAGGGATTAGAACCCTCTATTTCACCCTTATTACCAATTCTTAGTAGCCTTTGTTTCTAGCAGTAGAGGATTACATCTCACGTGGGATTAGGTAGTTGCCCACGTGAGTCTTGGTTTCACAAATATGCTAAGTAGTGGCCTGCATTACATTCAAGTTTTTCTTTCTTCATTAGGATATTTGTCATGATAGAACATACATTGTCATGAATAAAACTGACATATTTGCATTTTTGTGTGCTTGTTTTTAACCTGCGTTTATATTATCTTCTTCACGCTCTTGCGCGTTCAAAGTCTCTAAAGAGGAGAGGACAGAAATAAGCAGATTTTCAACTTTATGTAAATCTATTCCAGCCTGTTTTGTTTTTACCCTTCACAGCCATGCCATCTTATGGACTGGGCACACGGTTCCTCTTCATAGGAGTACCCCTAGCTATGGTCCATCTTCATAAGGGGGCCCTATACCGTCCCTCTTCATAGGAGGGCCCTAGCTACATCCATCTTTGTAGGAGGGTTCCTTCATAGGAAGCTTCACTAGTTGCGGTCCTTCTTTCTGATTTTATGCAACAATATCTTCCCCTGAACCCACAACATGTCTGTGGGTTTAGCCACAACGATTTGGGTGTGGAATTGTTTATTGATTTTATCATATTTGGAGACCCCTGCCTAATTCTACCCCGGGGCATTGTGGTTGCTAGACATAATTGAGCTTATTTGGGAACTTGAGCACATACTGCAATCAGACATCTTGCTTTGCCCTAACTTTCTTTTTTGTTTGAAATATTGTTTCCACTTAATCCGGGGTGTCCAATCTGGACACATGCAAAATAAAGGAGGTTGTATATCATATGCATAACATTCATAACCACCATTTCCCAACGTTTTACTCTGACACATCCACCCTTTGCAGCCATATGCAACTTACTTAGGCCTACTCGAAAAACACTGAAACACATACTATATGTAGCTATACCTTATGATGGCATTCCATAAGGCATTTAAGTATACATGTTGGCAAATTAAATGAGTCAACGCCTTCTTTACCATACCATTTCTAAGTTCTGGAGATGTTGGGAATTTACGGTAGGCTAATAAGAGTCTGTATTGCCCTCACACACAGCCCTCTAGTGGTCTCAGCTGTTTTGTAAGTGAGCAGAATTATTTTTCTCACACTTTCTGCTGTGTATAAGTAATTTAAATCAGGTCTCTAAATCCCTTTTCTCCACATTATCTGTATACAGTATCAACCGTTAGGAAGTAGTGATTACATTTAATATCATTTTTTGAAGGTACTTGAACACTTGCATTATTCCATCACTAGCCTTGTTTTACACATTAAGCCTGCTAAATGGGTAACGGTTTCATTCAGAACATGTTTTTTTACCTTCTTGTTCATCATTCTTTGACATTTCTTTATAAATACACTGGTATTTTTTAGGCACATGCCACTAGCATATAATAACAAAGCCTATCTCTTACAGGTAGGAAGACCCCTCTCCACAGAAACAAATGCACCTGAGTCAGTGGTCATTTGATTTCAGGATTATTGCAAATTATGCATTATTGTGTCCCTCTTGGTGTATGCCTCAGATATGTCATGTAAAGTCTACCATGCAAATTAATCACTTCACATGGCTGATAAGACAAAGTTGCATTGTTGTACAATTGGCAAAGGAGGGGCCTTCAAAATATCCCCTTAAATGGGTGACAAGCATATTTAAGGTTATTCATTACTTATATGTATAATGTGATTGTCTTTGGTAAGCATAACATGTAACATACAAGAGATGTAGATTCTCAGTTTTTAAATATGATTTATTAACATTGCTAGGTTGCCCTTTTAAGGGCACATGTCAAATGAATGTCAACTGTATTAAAACGGAATATGAAGAATCTAACTGCCCTCGAGGTAGGAGTAAAGAAAAGGTTTAGATTTCGCCCTCTCTCTCATATATGTATCTGGTCATGGTCCCGGGAGACAAATGGAGTAGCTTTTGAGGAGTTGGATGCACCATTTAAATGTTCTCATTCTTTCTTCTTGTATTCCTCCAGGTGGGCTAGGATCCATCCTGATGGTCCCAAGATAGCCAAGGTGAACATGCCCAGTCCGATAGCAGTTTCCTGAACAATAAATAGAAAACGAAGATTTCACCCCTGAGCAATTTCATGCCAGTCCCAAGATACTTGTTAACTCTTTGTTTATTGCACAATTTAACTAAACATCTTTCACAAGAATATCCATATGTCCTTCAATATATGATATATTTATATAGAAAAACACCTAAATAATACATGATATATACACGTGAAAGTACCACAACAAAATGATATACGGAGCCCTTTCGCACATGAATATGTCGTAATGCGTCCGTTGTAATACCGGCCTAAATTTGAGGAAGTAGACACACGGCAGTTGAATCGTAGTATTTTACCCCACTTTAAATGGCGCAGAGCATTGCATATATGGTTCAAATAGATAACACGTTAGGTTAAAAACACATAGGCCTATTAGTAGTCAACTGGGCGACGTAGCATTTGATTTGACCTATGCAGCGAAAGCGGCCACGCCACCTTGTGAGAAGCTCCCTAGTCTTCAATCTAGCATTTACGTGAACATTTGACTTACGGCGGTGCCGAGTTTCTCCTTAGCGGGCCGAGTGTACAGAGTTGCCCGCTGGGTGATTGTTGTAGCCCGCAGTGCAGGGGCAACACGGGTAGCGGCTGTCTTAAGAAGTCCAGACATTATTCGCAGCGAGCAGTTATGTTGTAGGAAATCGTTCTGTGCAGTATCGGACTCTAGAGGTCGTATCTTTCTTTTCCGTTTTCTCAGCCAAACGGGGAAGTGACCAACGTTAAAAAGAAAAATATACCGCCATCTAGTGTATCGGAGTGTGTGATTTTAATTGTCAACAATTGCCCTTGCTATTAAAATATATATACACCTTATTTAAAACAAGCCATTTTTAATTTTGTAACAAGCTAATTATTCATTAGCCATTCTAGTTCCGCTCATATATATACACACACATATATATATATATTTGAACATGTACATCATGTATTGCTATCCATGTTTAATAGAAAGAAATAAACATTTATTATTGGAATATTCACTACAGCATTTTGAAGACGTAACTTTTCAAAAACAAATAAGTACTTTTAACTAATAGAAGAAAAACGTAAGTACAATGAACAACTGTTGACACTGTTTGACTTGAATAAGCAATACTAAATCTTACAAGTACAACCGCATTTTTTTGGTGACCGATTCGCATTTTATGTAAACATTGACATGCTTTTTAGGCAGATTTGCCAAATACTAGCATAAACCAAACACTCAGTATCATGGGTAAAGGGGACTATAGTGATTATTTGAAGAATTTCTGGATATGGTTTCTCCCAATGTCCTTTTCAACATTTTGGTTGGTATTCATTCGTCTCTTTCACTTCAAGACTAATTGTTCTTCATGGTAAGCACTGGGTCCACAAGTTTATTATGAACATGCATTAAACCTGGTAAGAATCAAGGAGAAAAGTACAAGGTGATTATAATGTGAGGATCTTTCACAGAAACAGACACATACTAAAAGTGCCTGATACAACCAAAATTTAATTAACTTGACAGTTATCAACTATCAACGAGATAGACAAACCAATATGTGAAAAGCAGCCCGGAAGAATCTTTTTTGATTCAGCTTATTAAGTCAATAAAAAAAACAAGAACATTATAGATTCAAGTAATATTGAATCATTGTTGGTATAAGCGAAATAAACGACTGTTATGTCCCGTTATTGGAATATAATGTACTTCAGTGGCGGAAATTAACAGCCTCATCACAAGCCCGTCGTACATTATCAGTATCCAATGAGACACCCCGTTGTGGTTTATTCCTTACATAATGCACTCCCTTGGAGTGTTATTGACTAATCAAAATCAATTATTCACCAATGCTGTGGTATGAAGTAAAATATTACATATATATGAAAAATAAAACCTGGAATATAGCATGCATCTAATGTTAGATATTCTGTAAAGATGTCAGTGTTTTAGCCTGTATTATTCCTTTTACATGCAGGTGCGAATACATAACTCCACCCCCAGCAACATGATTGGTTCCTGCATGCAAACCTATCCCTTACCACACACTCCAGCCCCTTCCCATCAGGTAAGCTTTGTGAGGGTAATGTAATGTGCAACTTTCAGTCTCACCTTTAAAGTACTTGACGGTTTTGACCCGCAGCTCCAGCGTGGCATCCTCGTCACAGACAAAAATTGTGCGTGGATGCTGCTGAAAGGCTGAGACCGTCCACATGTGGTTCACCCCATCCTCTATGGCTTTGTACAGCGCAAAAGCTTTGTGAGCACCCGTGATCACAATCATCACCTAAGCAATAAGGAAGTGCATATGTGACATGTAAAGTACCACTTTACATCTTCTTAAATCCTTACAATTCCTTGACAATGACACAATATAACATGTCCTGTTATACCAAATTCCCCTTTTGGGATTTATAAAGAATCATCTTATCTTAATTAATTGCGGTAAACTAATTTAGTGACAAGTTGCAATGGTACCACTGTTTAAAGTCACAATGTGTAACATTCAACTAGATTGTAGCTTAAAACTTCCTGGACATAAAATCCCACCATACAACTGATATATTCTACAAATAAATACTGAGCTAGCCCGTACCTCTCTCTTTGTTTACAATAATCTTACCATCGACACTCCCAAGACCCCTCCCACTCACACCATCCAGCCAGCCGAGCTACGCTATTGCCAGTTAAGACTGGACCGAACACTGTAATTTAGTTGTTTCAATTCTGGAATTCTTCCACCAACTAACTGGGAGGGGCTCAATCTTGCACATTGCAACTTTAAATAAATAGCAAATCCAAATATGGCACTCGAAAATTCAAGTTCCATATTTGGATGACACATTTAGATGGTGGATGAATAATAGATGGCTGTTCTCCTGACCTCTCGGGCATCCATGACAGTCCCAACACCGACGGTTAGTGCCATGGTGGGCACCTTGGAGAGATCATTGCCGAAGAAACGAGCGTTGGCCACTATAGTGTCCTTGGCTAGGGTCTTCACTCTGGTCCTTGATACAAGGCTTGAACCCGGCTCATTGAAAGCTATATGGCCGTCTGGGCCAATGCCTTGACAAAATAACATTTACTCAAATTAAAAAGGTATTTATAGAATACACTGAAAGAGGGAAAGAGATTAGGATTTTTACCATACAATAAACTTAAGGCCACTATTAGCATAATAACAAAGCTAATGGGGCCATTAGCACATCAATTCATAGCAGACACTATTGCATATCTAATACGTTTCCTAGAATAATGCAATCCTAACCACTAGTAAATCTGCAGGTACTATATCCATGATTGCATGGATGATACACGCATGAATGGTTTAAGTGTTTCTTAAAAGACCAAGAAAACACTGTTCAACACAAAATAGAGTGACTAAACAGAACTACTGAGTTTCGTGGGCACCACCAAGTAAAATCGATCTCTACCTAAATGTAACCATCTCTAACCCAATACCTACACTTAACCATTATCTTACCTAACACCAACACTTAACCATCTCTAGCCTAATACCTTAACTTAACCATCTCTAACCCAATACCTAAACCTAACCATTCTCTTACCATCTCTTACCTAATACCAACACTTAACCATCTCTAACCTCATATCTTAATTTAACCATCTCTGCTGTGCCCGTTTTGTCTCTCACCACTAAATAAAGAGCTCTACCAACCTCCTACAAATAAATCAATTCCTCCCGCATCAGCAATGTTTTTCTCAAAGACAGCACATTCTGCTTCAAGGTCTTGTGCATTTCCATCCAAGATGTGAGCATTTGCTGGGTCAATGTCAACATGCTTGAAGAAGTTATTCCACATGTATGAGTGGTAGCTCTCAGGGTGGGCACGGGGCAGGCCTACAAAGGAGGGATGCAGGTTAACCATCTACACACTAGATGGCAGTACAAAAGCATTTATTTTACTAGTTTGATTCATAATAAACATTTAGGACACGAGTTTTATTTAAACAGCAATGGTTGATGTGTAGGCCCCTGCAATGTTATATTTATGTTATATGTGTATGACACAGAAGTAGGCCATTACTCACCCACATATTCATCCATGTTGAAGGTTTTCACATATTTGAAAGAAAGATCCCCACTCTTGTGATATTCAATTAACTTTTTATAACAGCTATAAGGAGTACTTCCTAAAATAAGATGCAATAGTTAAATAAATACATGACATGATTGACAAGTTTATATTTGTTATGTCAAATTATGTGTAGGCCTATAGATAATTGTCATGCTAGACATTCAATTCCTTCATGAAGAAAGGTGGCATGCAATTTCGAACAGCAAAAACGTCCTAGACGCAATCTGTGTCGTTGGGTCTGTGCAGCGATAAGAGCTGAAGTCAAACCAAGGAATTATCAACGGATGAAGCGATACAAGACGTGGCTTTTAAAGTTTGTTTCGCAGCGTATCAACAATGTGTCAGTGCATTTTAATTTCCAAAGCGATCCGCCATTTCCTAAGAACGTGACAGTGTGTTCGTAGAGAGCCAGGTTGGGCACATACAAGGCTGGTTAAAAGCGTACATGGTATGACATAGTAGCAGTGTTTGTTTAATCTTGGTCAGTTTTGAGAATTTATCGGCTACTTACCCGTGGGCAAGCCCAGTGTGAAATATTTTTCGGCTGTTGGTTTGAACTGGATTATTCTGTTACGAATGTATTTGGCTGCCCATTCACTGGCCAGGTCGTTGTCTTCAAGAATGACCAGTCTCATTGTTGTCGACAAACGACACAAAAAACACAGGTAAATAATTGTTCACACACCCGGAAACTAACAATGCTAAATTCACAACAGGTAACGTTATCGTTACTGGCAAATAAAGTTACACGGCACCAACAAACCTAAATTGATACTTCTATATTATATATTTCCAGTGAATCAGCAGAAACCCTAGTAACACTGTTAATTTGTCTCAGATCAACTTCGTCTTTGGCAAAATTAGGATTTGTCAATGTTCTCATGTGATCGCTTCACACATCACGTGATTATAGAACGTGTTGTCACGTTATCTCAGATTGCAAAACGTCTACAAAACTGTCAGAGCAAGGCATTTGGCGAAACAGACAAGCTATTTTTGCATGCATTTTATATAAATAAATAGATAAATACAACTATATAGTAAGATGGGCTTAATAAAAGTGAACATTACATTTTACTAATTTATTGTCTTACATGGCCTCCTGAAAGATATTCCTGAAATGGCGTATAAATGCAGGGGAATTTACACTCGGGTGCCACATGTATTTGATGGTGTATTAGTGTATTGGTTTTTTATTTGTTGGAGCTATACTGATATAGCATAATATAATACCCAAGTGGAGGGTGGCTATACTTTATAACTTCTACTACTACTACTAAAACTAAAATAATATGGAGTCAAGGCTGAAGCTTGAAAGTCTTGCTTTCTCTAACGAACTCATCACCAATCCAGACACAAGCAATCCATATATGCGCCTCAAAAACAAAGTTAATAGAACACCAAGTGCTTATTAAAATACACAACAGTTTACATGCAGGTTTTTTTTATGGATGTATGAGTGCATCTCTTTGAAGTGTTCTTTATGATACATTGTTGACTTGGGAGATTACCAAAAATATTTGGTGTCGGCTGCCATTCATTATAAATGTAGGCCTACATAAAATGTAGGTCTGCTTTACCGCCATGGAAACCCCTAAACCTTTCCTAATATGTATTTTTTTTTCTTGCACGTGGGCTTGAAGACCTACCTGCCTGGCCTTAGTGAGTCCAATTTAACCTTTCTCACATGAGAGTCAAGGTTTAACATGGTTTTCCAGTCCAAAGATATGTGCTACGTCGTCTATTGCTCTCCCTTAAAAGGAGCGAGATCTATCTATCTATCTATCTATCTATCTAGATTGATAGATCTATCTAGATAGACAGATTTCATTTGTATATTTGTCTTGTTTTCGATGTTATAATATTTACCAAATATTATCTTGCATAAGATCAGTATTCAGAATTAAGTCATACTCCAATTAAGGGATTTACATGTATGTGTACAAACCAATTTTAAATATATATTTTATGAAATAGACAGATGAACAATCATTCTATCATATTTATTTGTATTATAAGTGTTGTTGAATCAAAACACCCGTTTGTCCCTGCATGTTTTTTCCTTATACAAATGTTAAATGACTGGTGTCTCAATAGTAAAGCATAAAAAGGACACTGTTTAGACCTTTATAGGCACTGCTTTATTCTCTCACAGTGTGTTGAGTTGGCAATAAGAACATTTACAGAAGATTATATGAGACGTATACATAATCAATATGGCTTGAGTGAAACACAAGATTAAATGGATTATATGGAGAGTAATGTTTGGGTCATTGATAGCAATCATGTATGGCGCCCACAACATTGCTATTGTTCAATTACTATAATCCATTGCAACATGGAGCTACTGTGTGCGTGTGTGTATAGATATATATACACACACCTTTCCTTATTTTCCATTATGATCATTCTCACGTTTGTGCTCAAGATCATTGTATGGACAAAGTTGATTTTTATTTGCAGTAGGTATCACGGTGAAACATGGATCTAGGAGGGCAACAGGCTGCAAGTAGTAGCAACATGACACTGAATATAGACAGGCAGCACTGAACAGTGGACTGATTATTATCTTAATTATCTTATACTTTCCCAATGCAGTACAGCCATGTGACAACCGGGACCATGAAGTCTGCGCGCATCGAAAGATGTACCCAGATGTATGCGACTATATAGCTTTATGTCTCGCTCCAAACTGTTAACACTTAATTTACATTTGGAGCTGTGGGCAGTAGCCGAGGATAGAGCAGACACACAGAAACAAAGTAGCTGGGTCCTAAGCTTGCATACAAAATTCCTTTCAAATAAATTATCAGTGATTTATATGGCTGGGGTCAATTGGACCCCAAACAAAAACAATGTCAGTACATTTGAAAATAGCACAAGGGTTAAATAATCTCCCATGTTACAAGTGTAGTGTTAAGGACAATACAAGTTAAGGACAGTAGTGTAACCACAGCACTTGTATCAATATCTATATAATCCCATTGTTTTTTACTTGACTTTCTACAGCAAAAAACATACTACATCTGCTTACAGTCATGTTTTTGCTCAGACATATGCGGTAAGATCTTTGTTTATATTTTCTCATAAGAAAAACATAATTATGTCCTTTAAACAACAACATTATGTCAATAATTCACCACCAGTCAATCACCACATCGTTGCAGCCCAAAACAATACATGTTTGTTTGATCTATTTAGACTCACTGGCCCTCATGAGTAGGCCTACAATATCTTTAAGTCGCTGTGGTGACATTAAATTCAAGGAAACGCTTCAGTTTCATATCCCATTCACCTATAATACAGGTAACTAAGTACAGTGGATTGATAGCGGACAGTCACTGCCGGTCTTAATTTAGAATAATGCAGAACACCACAGGAAAAGCTACAGAAAAGACTTTGAACATAATAGCCAACACTAGTAGCACACTCCCCAGCTCGGACACCCCTATAATGTTGCTTCCCTTAGCAAACACCTATATAATATTGCATAGCAGGAACCACTACTGCAAGCTCCCTAGGCAGCATATCTGCAGCAATGTGTAGCTTTTAGTGTAGAGCTTGATTTTCAACTGGAAAAAAGTCATTAAAGAGCAACCAGCATGTTGGCATCCCCACTAAATGTGTGGGGAAAGTATGTAGCAAAACAAATTCGAAATGATTACAGCTGGACTCATTTCTGAAATGCAAGAATGAACTCATTGGCTGAGGCAACACACCACATCACAAATGTATCAAAACATGCAAATCACACAAACTATATTTTCTTCCTTAACACACAAAAAGGTATACTGCTAAGATACTATACTACAGCACATGTATTCATTTTAAATTGCTAATTCTTTGAAACGTTATATATTAAATGGAATAAGAAAATAGAGGGAGCAATAAGCAGTGCTAAAATGCGATATGAAAAGGTGTTAAACAACAGTAAGTTTAAAACAGGCTGTAGCAGACTGCTACAGTTGTAAGGCAGCATTGTTAGCTCTCATGTTGTGTACAGGGCTTTCCCATAACATGTCAACTTACAGTTATACTATATATAATTATGAATGTTGCACATTTCACTCGCTGTTAAACCTTTTTTTATTAATATCTTTTTCGGGGGAGGAGGGGTATGGATTCTTAACATAACTTTGATAGCGCCATATTAGGATTCATAGCTCTTCTCTATACTTTATGCACATTTAGCTTTGACACAGTCAGATCTGATCCCAAATACTGACATTAACATATGGTTCAGTATCTTTGGCATCTGAAAAAGTAGGCGGATAGGCCTGCAGTCGCGTTTTGGAGGTCTGCAGGTATCATGCTGGTCACATTTCTACAGCTACATTTGAAGAATCATGAGAAGTAGGCATACCTGTTCGTATTTGTTCATTTTACAGAAGAAAAAAAGTATTGAGTTTCACATAGACATTTGCTAACAGTGTGTACATGTACACCTACCTGTAAGTAGAGATGCTATTACCTCATGCAATTTACAGTCTCTTAAAATGTATACATTTAACTATACCTACTCTAAATGTTTGAAAGATATATGATTTCAAATGAATGTGAAGCAAAAAGTACAGTTGTTTCATGCTGCTGTATTTAATGGCCATTTGTTTTGCATTTCATTATTGCATTTATTGCTGCTTGATGATATTGATACATTCTTAAAGGTGCAGTGTATAGGATTTAGTGGCATCTAGTGGTAAGGTTGCAGAATGCAACCAACTGAATACCCATCCGCCGCCCTCACTCTCCAATGACGCAGGAAAAGCTACAGTGACCTGTGCTGGCCTGTAAGGTGATTTCATCGTCTACAACAGCATCGAGTAAGTGTCAAGTGATGAGGTTCCTTGAAAGATTTATAATTTGTATTGAGTTATTTAGTATGTAAAACTATAGGGCATAGCTTACAAGTATCTAGGGCTGTTTGTCCATTCTGGGATACTGTATGAACATGGCAGTGTAACATGGCAGGCTCTGTGGAAGAGGACCCGTTGCTCCCCATGTAGATATTAAGGGCTCATTCTAAGGTAAAAAAACATTATTCTTATTTTCCTGGGATTATACACTAATCAAAACATGCTTATGATTATTATATTCCATTACTGCAAGGTCCATTCCGATAGATGCCGAAGTCTACACAATGCACCTTTAAGACAGCTGCCATTCTGCAAAGACATTACAGTATGTGATGAAAATGCACAGTTAGTGGTTTTTTTTCTCTGAGTCCAAATATGTACACCATTATGATGGAGATCCTGCATCTATCTTGATTAGACATTTCAAGGATTCAAGATAGTAATCAATACATTTAAGATTTTTGACTGGTATGCTGAAGACAATAATAAGTGTTTTAAGTATACAAGTAAATTGTCTACAATGCATTGATTTCAATGTAGTAATCAATAAATGTTAGACAATTTATAGGTATGCAAAAGACACTAATGGGATGGGAATACCCATATAAGAACTAAGGGAAATATGTATATTTAATATAACTTTTTCTTTTTTTTCTTTTTCTGACAACCCTCATACCACAATGATACTGCATTTCATATCTCTCTTCCTTTTCTTAAGAATCTTTTGAAGTAGCACGTTGGCAGAGAGTAAAGAAATTATGACTTTATATTAGGGTTTCCATGGCAATTATCCTCTATTCATTGCGTTATTTTAATTTTATAGATACAGATATCCTATCCAATATACCAAGTTGAAAAGACCAAAGGCTGTGGGGAAGAATATTCGCGAATATGAGTCGATCTTGGAAACCCGCACGTGCATTCTGTTTTCCCGCCAAGCCCCCGAACGGCAGTCGTCAAAGCAGCAGAAAAAGCTGGCGCAATCTTTACCATCCAGACACTCGTACACGTAGTCATCCTCCTCGTGGTACGGCACGATGTGGTTCATCTGCAGCAGGGATGTCCCCGGCCGGATGTTCAGCAAGCTAGTGGACTTGTGGTGCTGAGAGGGACAGACATACGCTTTGTGATGTTAATGCTTACGGGAATTAGGGCTGGCGTCATGGACAGACATGCATTGTCATGTCAAAGCTTACAGGATATAATGCTGACGTAATTTTGAATGCCGGCTTTCCCTTGAACTGGCCAGGGGCTTCTCATGCACAGTGGTCTATGCCAAGGACTATTTGCCATTCCACTAGAGGGAAAATACTTAACTACTATATACTTTATATACTTTTATTTTGTTTTACGTCCAATGTCATCTCTGTTCACTGTATTTTTCACCATCATATTGTAACATCAGATCTTGGGGAGAACAAAAAAACAAAATTGGAGATTTATTTGCAGCACATCTTGCGCAAAATAAATGAAAACCTTTAATTTTATGTTTATTATTATTATTATATCGTTTTGTGAATGACTTATTGCCCTACATGGTTTAATCTATTACACTTTGGCAAGCTAGAAAATTGGTTAAAACACATTGTCTACTTATTTATCACTGTAAACGTGACAGGTAAAATAAATAAGTTAATTAAGTTGATATTTAAGTTAATACAAATTGTTAAAGCTTTGTGCAGCAGCGTAGAGAATCTCTTGTTCTGTTTTTTTGCAAGCCTCACTTTTTGAGGGTTGGCGGGGTTTGGAGAGAGTTGGGAGAGGAAGAGGCGGGAGCGGGAGTGGTGTTTATTTAAATTAAAAATATCAAATTATATTGGAGCCTTTAAATTAAGCTATATATTATCTTTTAACTTATATATTTACTTATATCTGTGCACGTCTCTGTTACCTTTTAAACTTAATACCATTTTTATTTACCACATTAACCATAAATATCCTCCAAGCTAATTAATCAATTAATCAAATAGTCACCTACTCCGTGATCACACGGACAATTCAGATGGCTATATCGTCAAAACAAATTACAAACATTTATTTAAAAAAACACATTTGGTCTCTTTATTGAAAAATGTGTGTGTAGTTAATCTTTAAATGGTCAAGCAACGAAAGCTCAAAAATCTTCTTTGCTGATTTTTCATGATTATTACAACATCACCCATCTTAAAAGAAGAACGACAAACAAAGCCTAATCAAACACAGGAAGACGCAGTACCTGTGCATTGTTGACCTTTGTCTTCTTGGTCTGTCGGTTACTAGTGAAGTAGTGCAGGGTGCCGTACTCCATGAGGGCTGCAAAGGTGAAGATGAAGCAGACGGAGACAAACAGGTCCATGGCCGTGACATACGACACCTTGGGCAGGGACTTCCTGGAAATAGTGCTGAGGGTCGTCATGGTGAGCACCGTAGTAATACCTATAAATAAATGAAATTACTATTATTCATATTTTCATTATTACAATTTGTATTTTTGTTAATAATAATAATTTACGATAATAACTATATATTATTTATTACTCTTTTATTGTATTATGTATTATGAAATCATTTATTAATAATAAACATGATGATTATTATTATAGAGACTGACTTCCATCTTAAACACTTTTTAAGGATACATAACTGAAATATTCTGGATACACACACAGATAAACATAATCTGCAGAGTTCCATCCCATTGTGTGAAACATGCAACTTTTACACATTTGATAAAAATAAGCTTCTTTACAGCTTTGAGTTCAGTTATATGTTATATACAAACCCAGAGATGTGCGGGCTGGTACTGCATCTTTGTTGATCCAGAAGGACACCCAAGACAAGACAACAATCATACTGCATGGTATGTACGTCTGGATGGTGAAGTATCCCATCCTCCGACTCAGGTCGAAAAAGATAGTCATGATGACATATTCCCCTAAAAAAATTGTAGCAATCAATACCATTGGTCCGAACACATTCTGATGTCCACACACACGCACCAACCAATGTTATGGTCTCACCTGACTGAGTGTGTGCAACCTCAGTAGTGTTCCTTAGCCCTACGAAGGCGAACTGATAGAGTCTCCAGTAACGCTGGTCGGCTACCTCCACTGAGCTCCTCTGCCAGCGGTACATGATCTCGTTCTTAGGGTAGCCATCTAGAAATGTCAGCCCAAACACACAAAAAGAAAGGCACACCAAAGACCAGATAATTTTTCATACTCGAGCAATCTGTATTCCATCCAAAGGACAGCAATACAACTGCAGGTGTATCAGTACACTGGTAGGAGAAGTAAATGGCACCTCTTTAAAGCAAAAAAAGAAAAGAAAATACATTCCAGACGGAGAAGATCTCCATCCATAATGCCATGAGATGGTCTTGTACTTTCCACATGGACTGGCGCATGTGGAAAATGACAACACATAGCAAGACATGGAAAGCTAGAGCACAATGTAGACAAATGATGACTTACAGACGGCACAGATGAATCAGAACAGGTAAAAGGGTGTCATTCTGCGGACAGGCCCGAGACCTTTCTTTACCAGTGACAGGTCATGACAGGTCACTTTCACAGCCTCTAAGGTGGTAATGAGCGAGGGTGTGTGTTTGTGTGTGTGTGTTTGGGAGAGGGCTGTAGCTGTAAACACTTGTCCACACACAGTGGCCCCTTGCAAGTGGACAAGCTACTTGAAGCTGAAGTTGAGATGATGTATTAAAACATGGGGGGGGAAGCATGTAAAACACCTACAGCTCGAAAACTCCAGTGGGCAGGAGTGCTCATCCATGGGAAAGTTATGCAGCTTAAGGTAGCACTCCGCATTAATAGTCAACCTGACAAAAACAGAAATGGTGACAAAAACAAAGCAGGTCTCAGAATCATTCCTTAGTCATTGGAGCGTAAAGGATATTCTTCGAGATCGACATCAGCGCTGTGGCTTGCCAATCCACCTGTGTCCCCATCAACCTGCATATGCACCTTTACTTCTTTATAACAAACTCTCTATACATCTAAATGTAACCTTTTAGAATAATGGCAAAACCTAACAATTTCTTTGTCTACCTAACGTAAAGCATCTCTATACCTCAGCATTTGTAACATTATATACATACATGGACAGATTATGCTACCTTCTAACTCATATTTAGTTCCCTTTTGTATTGTCTTGAATGGTAGCCATAACTAGTTCATGAAGGAAAACATAGTTGTAGAAGAAACAGTAATGTAACCTAATAATGGTTTAGTGGGAAAGCTGATCCAAAACTTAATGCATACAGTACGTACACGCGCGCGCGCGCACACACACACACACACACACACACACACACACACACACACACACACACACACACACACACACACACACACACACACACACACACACACACACACACACACACACACACACACAGAGAAAAAGTATGTGTACAGCAGCACAAACAATAACAGCAACATTGTCATTAAAAACACAGAAAAATGGCTCTGGGATGGTGTGCACACATTTCCCCTGATCCATTTATCCTACCTCAACGTATACATCACTCTTCCATTGCTCCACAGTCTCAGGAGACGGTTCGGAGTGGTGATCCAGTGGGCGTCGGATTTCCTCGAGTTTCGGAAGAAGGTGTCAGGGATCCAGATCTTGCCCACCATGTTACTGTTTAGCATCAGTAGCTTCATGGAGCTGTTGAACTTGAGGCGGCTGTCGTACCACGTCTGGGCGAAGAAGATGTCAATGGTGTATTCCTGCAAGTGATGCCGAGGATGCACATCAGTACAGTGGGCGCAAGCTTTGTTTGCGCCCACTGAGTGTTCACCTCGGGGCAATATATGACATAAGGGTTTCGCTCACCATGTTGATGGGGTCAACCGGTCCGATGCTGTTGACGTACACTGCCGTCTCGATGACGGTCGGTCGCACTGAAACACATGCACAGAAGACATGCGTGAAGCTCTCTTTTAACCTAAGCATCGTTTAATCAGCATTTGTATATTTTTACACACACACACACACACACACACACACACTATTATTAGATGATTAGCTTTTATGCCTGACATTTTTAATAATGGAATAATACAGCCTGACATTCACTTCTAATGTTCTTTGCTCATTTCAATCGTTGAGCTTAAAGCGCTACACCAAGAGCCCAGAGAGTCTGCTTTCTAAGAATAGGACCGGGCTAACGATGGAGCAATCAATATTCCTCTCCAGGATCATGCACACTTCCTCCAGACTGATGTGCAGTAATAGGTGCTATACATTATGTGAACTTGTCAGCCATTATCAGCAATCAGAAATAGAACAGTATTCTTGTTTTACATGTGAGAGATTACTAAATACGTGACCTTGCAGCCTTTTAATAATATAAACTTTGCACTTATAGAGGTGTACATGAACATTGAGATACTCTTATGTTGTAGCAGCTATTTGGCCTTGTGTTATCCCGGGCACAGAGCCTGTGCCGTAGACCAAAAGCTGAAGGGGCGAAGTTACGACTTGTTTCCTGTTTCATTACGGAGACATTCTACCGAAGGTAAACTGATTTGCGCAAGTAGACAAAGCTTTCAGGAGGGGGTTTTAATGTGTGTATTCCTACAGTGGCTAGTCTGCACGGTGTTGATTTGAAACCTTAACAGACTTTTTTTTACAGTTTAATGGTGGCCGATTTTGTGTTCGCCAATCACGCTTTTACCTGTAAAAGTGTGATTGGCGAACACAAAATCGGTTACACTTCCCGCAACATGATTTGTCGAGACAAACATGAAGCAAAAGAATGAGAAACGCACCATCCATCTATATTTGAGCTGATGGTCTGACAAAACGAGGAAACAAATCTGGTATCTGTGGCTGTCGCAGGCCTGTAATAATCCCGTCCAATAATTTAATTTAGCTCGAATAAAATGATTTAACCCCGGGATGTCACTAGACGTTTATGGTTGGGGGGGCTGAGCCATCACTGGGGGGGCTAAAGCCGTGTTCAGTAATTAAACTCACATAATCAAAAACTCCATGCACGAGTAATCATTAAATTCTATATTGAATTGGCAACATTTTCTCATCAGACCGGCCTTTAGAGCTGAATAATTTTTGTATATCCATCTAATAATCAAATTAAGGATTTGCGTTACTATGACTATAAATAACCTATGGCCAATACCAAGAAGAATTTGAAGAGCTGACCGCTGCCTTATTTCTTGTTATGTCAAATTAATCAAAGGAGAGGTTAGGGCCTATTTGTGAACTCAACCGTTATCACACAATACTCGTTTATTGTTAATTATACTCATTATCTAGCTGGGTAACTTTTATTTAACTGTAGAAGCTACAGTAGGCTAATAAACAACCACAAATGAGAGCTGGTTTGCAATATTTATTAGGCTATATTTTGCCACAAATTAATATGTTAGGTAGGCATTTTAACTTAAGTACTTACTATTGCAACTTAAAGCTTATCCATATTCCGATGAAAGGTATATGTGCACATGCTCTAGGTCCCCAGAGCATGTAGCATGTAGCACTCGCGTCAGACCGCTCATTTGTGAATGTGTGTCTATGGTAATTCAGTGTTGTTTGTGGTGATTGTTTTTTACTGTCAAAGAAATTGATCTATAACACAGACAATCCACTCAATGGCACAATCGCGATTCGATTTTTGAATAACAAATTGTACCAAATTTTTGTGTGAAGCACATTTGTTTGGGGGGGCTAACAACACACCTGATTGAAGTGCTGACCTGTCTATCTACCTACCTACGTGGCTACCTGCATGCATTTATTGCACAGCACATGACCGGTGTCTTCCACAAGGCTAGGCAGACCTATTGCTAAAGCTAGTGAGCTATTCACGTGTCTTGGGTAAATGGCTTTTGAGGGAAGACAGATTTTTTCGATTGGAACTTTAAAAAATCTAGCTTACTCTGGCTGGTTTCTCCAAATTGCCTACCCTAGCGTTAAAGCTATGCTGAGCAAGCAGCTAAAGGCATTCAAAGTTCATTTTACTCTTTAGCATGCTGTAAAATGCACTTTCATTTGACCGAAAAAACAACACCGAAATCTCAGATGATAACTAGTGTTGGTCTGTTAGTATCAGTATCAGTATTATATTTATATATTGCAAACCTCTAACTACAGCTATACCAAACCTAACGAAAGTCTACAAAATGTATATGATACAACCATTTGTACACTGTCAAGATAATTTGTTTAACCAACCAAGGACAAATGAAACAGTTTGTCCTTTCACAGAGTCCCCTGAGATATTCTGTCCTCACCTCCAATATCAGGTCGTAATTTGTTGTCATAGCCCAGGAGAAGTTTATTTAATATCAAGGTGACATCGCTCTCGTAGACCTTTGGCGACAGCACCCACGTTTTATTTATCGGGACATCCTCGTAATCCTCCTCATCTTGTTTGCTGGGTCCAAAAGCAGCGCTGTTGTTAAAGAAATTTGGAGAGAAAGACAAATACACATACAATACAAACATGGTAAATCACATGTTGTCGCGAGAGGAGGCAAAGGAGGGATTCAGCACCATGGACAGCAAACTGGGAGGCTTGAGCCACAATCAGTATTATCCAGAGCAGCTGCTGCTCTTTGTTTGGCAATTGAGAACACCTGCAGGTCATGAGCCAGCAAGCCAGCCATACTGCTGTTATATACAGTCCTACGTGCTGTGTCTCCCTCATTACCCTCTATTAAAAAGGGGACAATGGGAGTGACACAGGAGCCTATTCAGACCACTGTGTTAAATGAAGAATATATTATTGTTTAAACTCAACCCTATTCTGTAGTTTTTACTTTTCACTCTTACTTGCATGAAACTGCTGCAATATGATATATTGTTAAAAGGGGGAAAATTAACATTTGGATTAATGCAGATTTATACGATGCAAATACCCTCTTCAGGGAATGATTGGTGAGTTTAGTTAAATGAAACAGACTCAAACCCTCAAACCCATTTCATACAAGAGAAATTAGTGAGTCAAATATGAGACTTTTTTTTCTTCATGAGCAGTGCAATTTGCAATAACCTCACATATGTGAAAATACTTTCACTATCCGTCACATGGAACAAAAGGGGGGTTGAATATGTGAAATGATTGTGACTGTCAAAGCTGAAACATTTAAAATATTTCTGCAGTTTATTGGTTGATATAGCAATCTGACGGAGACTGTTCATTGGGGTGTCATCAGAACATGTTGGTTGGAATGGCCTTCAAGATGGATACAAAGGAAGGAGAGATAAGAGGAGAAATAAGGAAGCCACAGCCACAATGTTTGCCCAAGCCGTTGTACTGAAAATGTGCTTGTAATGGCTGCTAAATGATGGAAACAATTAACTACAATGAGAAAGAATATTTAGAGTTCAGTTTCATCTAGTTTGTCATGTTCATCTATTTTGTTTTATGTTAATGTATCTCATATGATGCCTCTCAAAGTTAAAGTCTGTCATGTCTTACTAATTCTAACAGTCCTTAAGTATGAGTGGATGCAAGCAAGCTATATCCTACAAAATAAACATTCTACCTATTTGTATTTCGGTTCTGGTGAGGCTCAATGTATTGAGCAAATATCCATTTGTATTGAGTGACATTGTCCACTGGAAAGCAGGTCACACACGCGCGCGCACAGGCACACACTATTTAATTTAGCCTACTGTCCAAATATTAACTGTCTCTCAAACTGTAACCACCAAATGATGCATTAAACAACAGTATGTTGCATACGCAATTATATTATCTATATGAATTGCTGACGAATGTAATTGTGTTCATGTAGCCGAGGCTACATGAACAAAACCGTAGGAAAACATCTGCAATCATTTCCCATTGTCATCCCCAACGGTTGGATGGCTCAATACAGCCCCACCGAAAGCTCCTTAGATATTCTGCAACATCGCACGGATCAGTTTGTACTCACCAGAGTCCTATAAGAGCAAACGCGAGCCAGGGAGTCATCGCTCTGCCTTTGACATATTGCTGCATAGCCTTAGCTAGAATCAAGCCAAGTACCTGTTTCATTTTCATAGCCCCACGCAACAACCTGGATACTAGGTTACAAAACAACCCGTCTGATTCGCTTTCCGTTTAAACCCTACCTAAGTCTGCCAGCATTAGTTAGCCTATTGTTCAATTGAAGCTAAATGCTACGATTCGTGGCTATTGAACTATGCACACATCTCAATATATTCCAGCAAGCACCCGTGGACAGGGTAGACCCTACAATACGCCCGGAGAGAGGGGTTGCGTAGTAAAGAGACGCTTCAGCTGCGTTCATCACGCAACGGCAACCGCTGACTTTGCTCTCAGGTTCTGCAGTGTAGAACTGATTACTTTTTTGGGGACTTGGAATAACATCAAAAGCGTAGGTCGATTAGTCTTTCAGAGAATGCACATGTGTATTCTGGTGTCTAGTATGATAGTAGCTAGTAGGCCTATTAATAATTATATTATAATATTATTTATGGCATCTTATTGAGTTAAACAAAGTCATGTTTTAACGGCAAAATGTTTCGGTTCATAAAATAAAGACATTAAATCAATATATGTTAGACCACTACAAAATAAAAGGTAATCCAAAGAAGGTGATATACTGTACATTTTACATCGAAGTGGAATTGTGAAGCATTGGGTTGCTAGGCAACTGTATCAACATCTTGCCTGGCATCCCTGGGAGATCTCGCGTCTTTAACTCACCAGACTCTTCTTTATTTTGGATAAACAAATGTAGTCTTATAAAGAAGTTCATGCATCCGTTATATCATAGCAAAGCACATTTTCTTCATCGTTAAGGTAAACCCTGCTTATAGTAGGAATGGGAAACATGTACATTGAAGTGCACTGAATATGATTGTCGCAATTGTATTGAGAAATTACAGTGCAGACATAAAAGTAGGTCCATTGCAAATTATTCACATGTGAACTAAACCCACTTATATATCTGCACTACAATTTTTAAATACAATGGCAACAATCATGTTCAGTGCACTTCCAATGGTTTTGAACAATGGTATCATTTAGCAATGTTCAGCAGTACACTGTGTTTAACAAAAATAAAGCAATGACAGCTTCTGTAATCACAAGTAGGCCTACATCATGACGTGACAAACATAAGTCACAAATATTGCCTTTTTAACTCAAGACACAAAAAAACAGTAAACAGATGTTTTCCCTTCTTCCTCATTACACAATGTGACAAATCAATGTTTCTTTATTTCTTTCTTTCTTTCTTTCTTTCTTTCTTTCTTTCTTTCTTTCTTTCTTTCTTTCTTTCTTTCTTTCTTTCCTATTGCAAAGAGTCACACAGTTAGCCTCTTCAGACCATCCTGATCTGGTGAGTACACATTCTGATCTCTTTGCAGATCACTGCGAATTGCCAACTTGAACATCTGGATGGTCTCCGGAGGGTAAAATATCTGTCGTATTTTGAGAGTTTTCCACGAGTTGAGTGCAAGAGTCAGCAAACATAAAAGCCCAAAACACAGATTAGAGGTTCCACACAGTCTACTCTGGCTGTTGATCTGCTACGTTCTGCTGAAGTATGTGACGCTCTCAGGCAGGCACAAGCAGGTTATATCCTAACCTCCAATATTGCGTGTTTACACGTAGGGCAATGTTTTATTCTTGGCAAACCTTTAGTGAACATACAACAACAAAGGTCCCGCTGACATACAGACACACATGATTTGCCTTGGCGAGTCAGCAGGAGTTGGTGGTCAAATCCTCAACATTGTCCAATCGGCCAAATGCACAGTTAAGGAGGGCAAAGCCACGCTGAACAGCAGTGTGCTGGATCGGCTCTAATCAGGTCTGAGTCCCATCAGCACATTTACACTGGCCTGTCTTACAAACAGACTGAGAGAGAGTAAAGATAAATACGCAGACTAAGGGATGCATTGAAAAGTTGCAAAGAAGCATTTTTGTTTCAACAATTTTGCTGTGTGATCTGTTACATCCATACAGGATATAGCCCAAGAATACTGCTGCTTCATCCAAGAATGAAACAAATTGTCATAATCTCCCCCAACACACACACACACACACACACACTATACATCCACACACACATGCATAAACGTCAAACAGACATACTATTACTACAGCTGTCAGAACAATTTACATAAACTAACACACACGCACGCACAGATGCACGCACACACACCCACGTGCACACATACACAGTCTTATGTGTGTATGTGTGTGTGTGTGTGGGGGGGGGGGCTTCATTTCAAAAGTGAATAAGCCTTGTAACAGCCAGTCTATGGCCAGGAAGATAGCTGTCCACACTGGTTTGCTGCCACCCCCCTCCCCCCCATGCTGTCTCTGGCTCCAGCCTTTACCCAGTCAGCCCACATCAGTGGGCCAGCCTTCAGCACAATCTTCAGGGGCCTCACATGGAGCTGTTCATTGATCACAGTGTAACTAGCTCCAATATGTTATTCAAATACAATCATTTACACAAAGCTTGAAAATACTATTGTAGACGTGTGTGCTTTCCCCTTCTATTTATGTTTGTGTAACAGTAACCGATGTTTTTTAGGTTGGTAGGGGAATTTGTCTGGATCTTTCTGGTACATTCTGTTTATTTTTCTACATAATATATTTGTTTTTATTTGCCAACAAAATATACTGACGGTGTTAAATGGTGAACACCCAAGGCAGTGCATAGCGCAGCATATCATCCATTAAAAACAATAATCTGGTGCAGTGCTATGCACATTTGTGTTTCTGCTGTGAAAGGATCTCTTGCTTCAGGTTTTTCACACAGCTCTGCAGTCACACTTTGCAATCCCACCTCATCTTGTTTTTTTTACGTAATTCTTTAGTGATACTAAAACATATTCAAGAGATTGAACAACATATGAAAAAAGTAACTTCAAGAATAATGCATCATATGCCAGTGAGAATAACATACCATGTTCTTTGGCATGCTTAACTCACTAATCAAATGTTTGCAAAGTTGTGTGGGACACAATATTCACATGCTTAATATTGTATGCTGGGACAAAGCCAACGTTAAAATATGTTCAATATGTTCATTATTTAGGCAGATCCAGAAGATCGACAGGGCTAATGTGGGTAATGTCATGTCAATCAAGTATGTGAGGCTAACATACACATACACATCACACATTTAAATGGCTTACATTGGGGAGGTATAAATTGCATCATTTTATTCTAGCCCATGAACCCTGAACAGATAACATACAAAGAAATACTAACCATTGCATGATGCACTCATCATTATCTCAATCTAAAAATATGTTTTCATATCTTGGAAAATGGTTAGGGTTAGTTCAATGTAAAATAAATATTGAATATATAATAAGGAGTGAAATAGATTGTATAATGTGTGTCCATTGCTACATAACATAAAATAACAACCAGAAAACATTTGTTATATAAATACACCAATTTAAGACATTATGACAAAACATTTCACAGTGTCTTCAAGTCAAAAGAAGGGCAACAGAATTCAGCCCAAAGAAAATATACTAATGCTAAAACGGCAATAAACACAAACCACTTGCCAGATTTGATGTAACAATTCAGGCCAAGTAAGTTATGCTTCTGCCCAGGGTCACTGTACTGTGCATATCTGAGGATAGCAAATCCCTGCAGGAACTTTGTGTGTGTGTGTCTCTGTGTGTGTGTGTGTGTGTGTGTGTGTGTGTGTGTGTGTGTGTGTGTGTGTGTGTGTGTGTGTGTGTGTGTGTGTGTGTGTGTGTGTGTGTGTGTGTGTGTGAGATGAATTCTGCAATTGTAGTCATAAATATTGTTTGTTTTGTGTTTTTTGTGTTCGTTTTGCGGGGGTATTTTTTTTTTTACAAATAATATGGTTGGGACTTTTTCATGTGGAAGGCTCCTTATCTTTGATAGCCGAATCTCTGTTGAGATACGTGGCCCAATAGACCATGTTGAAGCCCCAGAACAGAACGGGGAACATGATGCGGGACATGCGGTCGATTTTGCTGACGCTGTTGAAGGTCTTCTTGTTCTGCTCAGGCCGGGCCGCCGCTTTCCCCCCCGCGGCGAGGGGGTCTGTTGTGGCAGACTTGGAGACAGTGGGCAGTGGGGAGTCCTTTGTGTTGTGGGAGGAGTAGTTGGCCACAGCCACAGCATACGCATTGTTTTTCTTCAACGTGGTGGCGGCTTCCTTTTTCTGTGAACGTAAAACGACAACGAAAATAAAAAGCTACTTGCAGGAAGGTTAATTTATTTGAGGATCCTTTGGGATCAGAAAATACTTCCTTTTAAAAAAAAGTGGCAAAATAGAACCATTGTAAAAGGTTTCTGGCTGAATAGACCCTTCTCACAGAGGTGTCATTGTAGGGCAAATACAGGTGTCACTCGTATAACTAATTATGGATCTGCTACTTTTATGTACCAGGGCAAGGGTAGTTACGACAATTTCCCTACCTGTGCGTCGGTACATAAAAGTAGCAGATTCATTAATGTAATGATGAGCGACATGGGTTTGTCCTATGATGACACCTCTGTAAAGAGGGTCTATATAGTGCTAGATTTACATTCTCATTTTGATCCTGCAGATGCATGCTCATTGTGTGATGTCAGCTCCCAGAGCTCTAGTGAATATACTTACATTGCTATGGGGATTGAGAATGCTGTCTATTTTGCTGTGATGTGTCTGTGCTGCTTGAGTGATGGGGTGTACCTTATCATTCACCACGCTCTTCCCATCCCAAGCCCAGCCCCGCTTGGTGAAGTAGTTCACGGTGGCAAATTCAATGAGTGCAGAGAAGACAAAGGCGTAGCAGACCGCGATGAACCAATCCATGGCTGTTGCATAGGCCACCTTGGGAAGTGAATTGCGGGCACTGATGCTCAATGTTGTCATAGTGAGCACTGTGGTGACACCTGTACAGAAGAGAAAGAAATATAAAATATTATCTAAATCTAGACATTTTTGGTAGATTGTATTATCTTGCTAATCATCAGTTTATTCGCTGTTATTATCTCAATAACACTTTTTCTATATATTTTTAATGTTAGCTGAATTTTTTTTTCACTTTAGACAGACAGACAGACTACACACACACTTTCAACTGTACTACATCTTCTAGTTCTACGCTATTGAACACAAGGCAAGGAAGGGCAAGTTTATTTATATAGCACCATTTAAACCCAAGGCCATTCATAGTGCTTTACAAAGTAAGAAATCACGGGTATAAATATTAAAAGGAGAATCATTTAAAATATAATAAAACAGGAGAAGGAGAAATGTGCATTTCCAGAAATAAGATAACAAAATAAATTGTAAAATGTTAGCTACAGATATCAATTTTTTATTAAAAGCTGTGGCCAACAGAAATGTGTTTAGCCTTTATGTTCTCTCTTTCTCTCACACACACGAGGCAAAATTGTTTGCCTCAAAATCTGCTTTGGGCTTAAGCATCTTATTTCTTTGATGTTAACCTCTTTGATCCACAGAGCAGCTGTTTAGGGTAAATATATGTAGCAATGTCCATACTACACGCCACCTAGGTGGCTCCCATACTCCACCTAGGTGACTTTCCTCAGGCTCCTCCAGACCAATAGACACAGGGTGGTGATGTTGAAAACCGGTTTATTGTTAAGGTTGCATAGAATGAAGCATGCAGCTGGTGCTCCACGCTGTCATGCCGGAGAGCTCTCTCGAGTGTGTGTGGTGGTGGCTGGTTTAACCTGTGCACATTGATTGCTCAATGTGCAACAGGTGTGCAGCCTCACCCAGCCCCAGAGTCCAATCAGTCTGACTCGGGCCAGGTGAGGCTGCTTAAACCAGCCACCCTCCCACAATATATTAGTTTAAAGAAATTGCAGCGGTATTTGTTCCCTACATGGCAGAAGGCCATTCGCTTCACATGCCAGTTAATGGCTCACTATGGGACTTTTTCGATGCACAACAGATGTAATTGAGGCCGAGATGTAAGTCTTTCACACAACACTGCTACAATACTGGAAAGAACTGGAATAACTGTCACTAGAAGTGAAGAGGATGAGGATAAGAAAACACCATGGCAAAAAAAGAATGTGCACTACTGCAGTGAAAATGTAGTATTTATAAAAGGATAAATGTAATGACTATCTGACTGGTGACATAATGACTTGGATAACTTTCTGGTATAGAAATTGAAAGAGAGCCTAGAACATTTCATTGCTGGGAGTTGGTTAGCTTTGTAACCTGCCTCCAAACCATGGCAACTGTGAAGCAATTACAATTACTCTGCGAGAGGCATAGAGAGCAATGTTTTACTGTCTGTTGATATAAATAGACTGGCGACAGTAGAATTAACTATCAAGCAGCCTTCAGAGTCACTCAGAACCTTTATATTTTTTTGAGTAGTCTTGAGTATGGATGCAGATTATAGAAAGCTAACTTAGGAACATTTGTGATTTGTCATAAAGGGGTTTGACAGAGAAACTGGCAGCCACTATTCATTTTAAGAAAACAGTGTTGCAGTGTCACAAAATATGAATTATTGTTTATGTAAAAAATACCATGTACACGTCTATGTTTGTTATCAGTTCCAAAGATTTGTTATTCTTACCAAAGACGGTTCTTGCTGGCACAGACTCCCTGTTGAGCCAGAAGGAGACTTGGGAGAGGATCACCGTCATTATACAAGGTAGATATGTTTGAATCACAAAGTAGCCAATCTTTCTTTTTAAATGGAAGTGGGCAGTCATGACAGTGTATTCACCTAAGGACAAGAAAAGAAAATAAGCAAAAGTGCCCAATGGGTATTTACATCTATTAAAGAGTAAACATAGTTTATGTAGAATAAACAACATACTTTTGAAGTCCAGCGATATCCATATATGTGAATCAACCCCTCTTACAAATGATGTAGCATGTGAGAAATAATTGCAGGACAATGTAAAGGATAAGGGCAGTAGTTGATAGAGCTGAACTGTGGTACACACCAGTGCTGGATTTAATGGTCTCCTGCCCCACTGTTTGGCCCACCAAGTCATACTGGTTGAGTCTGGATCCATCGGGGGCGACCTCCACTGACTCAGAGGCATTACGGGTCCAGAGGTACGTTACCTCTGCCCTGGTGTAGGCATCTGAAACAGGACAAATATGTCTGACCTACATCATCAGCTGATACACAGCAGACACCTGCTTAAAAAAAGTCACTGTTCTATCTTTTTTTTGGTATTATCTAGCTAAAGTACTGGTTGGATGATAAGATGGTAAACTGTGATGTTTAGTTTTTTTGTAGAATCTTGTACATTAGCTTGAGACAAATTTAGCGTTGTAAAGGCAAAAAGCGCAGTATGAAAAGGTATGGGAAATGCATTATTGAACACGTTTTATCAACACTTACAGCTGCCAAACTTCAGTGGACATGAGTGAGAGTCCATTGGAAAGTCTTCAAGGTGCATGGGACACTCCGCTTGAACAGTTAACCTAGTAGAAAACATACATTAGCACACATTATGCCCACACATTCACAGAGAAATTGCTATGCTTAACCTCTTCATCCCGAAATGACCCCTTCAACCCCTCCCCCCCAATTGCAAAGACATTTTAAGGCATTTCATTTGCTCTGTTAAAAACAATATGGTTCTTTATCTTTTTTTTGTATCGCGCTTAATTATGAGGCAAAATAATTCACGCTCCATGTTTTTTGGGCTTAAGCATGTTATTTCTTTGATGTTAAACATATTTGATCCACACAGCAGCTGTTTAGGGTAAATATACTATTTTAAAGGAAATTGAAGGGGTATTTGTTACATATATGGCAGAAGGCCATTCACTTCACCTGCCAGTTAACGGCTGGCAGGTGAAGCGTGCGGTTTGCGTTGCATTGTGTTGCAAAGACGTTTTAAGGCATTTATTTGCTCTGTTCCAGCCATTGTTGCAAAGACGTTTTAAGGCATTTCTTTATTTTAGGCAAATTCTATCTTTTTTTAGCACACATTATGCCCACACATTCACAGAGAAATCTCTATTCTTAATCCACTCACTTGTGTGTGCACATGTGATTGACTATCAAAGTACACCTAATTAACTTAAATCTTACACCAAATCAAATTAAACACCATTACTTTGAATGAGCCAACTTACAATCATATGGATTTAGTTCAATAATCAAGAAGGTATTGGAGCTTTCACACTTGATATTGAATAGGGATGGGTTATACTGGGTACACTGGGAAAGGCAAGGAAAATGTGCAGTTATTAGTGGAAAAGTACTGGGAAATTGGTCACATGGGATCAGACAATCTAGCACTACATCTATGTGCAAGATGATATCACTGTTTCGGTTTCCCGGAGCCAGGATTCTGAAAGCTATTGCAATGGACCAGGGCGCTAAAAGTATGTCACATACGCTTCAATAGCTTAACAGGTTATCAGGGATCTGTTTGATGTGGAAAAGTGTTAACGCTCTGCGGACCGACAATCTGCTCAAGTGGTAGACCACAACAATCAAAGCCATGAACCGTACATTCAGGCCCAAGGAAGATAGGCGATTGGTTAGACCCTCTGATGTCTCTGGTGCTGTTGGCGCCCCAGGCCTCCTCAGGATTAACTCCCATTGAGCTGCTGTGTGACGGAACTCAGCTGGGTGTGCTGGGCCTGATTCAATAAATCTGGGAGACAGGCCCAAGCTCACGTAATAATGAGATGCAGTATGTTTAAAATGTCACACATTAGGGTGTGCATACCAGAATTAGCTTGGGTCCCCGTAGCATTGGACAACCTCTGTACAACAGTGGGTCTGTCTGGGTAATGCCACACTTTTATTGAGACCATTCAGAGCTTCAGCTCCTCATGTATAGAATGCTCCATCCATAGTATAGAATGTTACATCCAATTTATAGAAGGCTGCATCTGCTGCTGCCTACTTGGATGATGTCATTATCCACAATAGTAGTAGCAGTGCTCCAATCACTGAGGCAGACGGGGGTTATGGTCAACCCAATATGGAACCCCATGTCTGCTTCCTCCTTCACACCGTGTAAATATTGCCCTAGCCTTTTATGGTAGCATTGTCTTATGATGTGCTTATATTGAAATACAATGTATCCGAGTATGATGAATACTACCACAGCATTTGTATTTTATAGTGAATTGTGTACCACTTCAATGCATTGTAAAAACTGTATTGTGTTGACTTTTTATATTCTTTAGTTTTAGTTAAACTCGTTATAATGTTTATATAGTCTATATGATATGGTAAAATGTAAGAGCTATTATTTGAGTGTAATTTGTTAGAATTGCCATAGCAATCTCTCAGCTATTAGTGAGTGAAATGCTCTGTGAGAATATGTGCTTCGAGTTGACTGTGCCTGCCTCTATATGAGAAAATTTCGATTTTAGAACACTCATTTCTGACCAAACAGGGCATCTCTTCTGTGATGGGTTCGAATCCATCTTGCCTGGCAATCACAGGTGCGTGAATGCTCAATGGCTCCGAAATGTAGGGAGGGAGGGGAGGTTTTTATGGGTTGTTTATATCTTTGCTCTCAAACTCTCAATCTTACCTACTGCTGCTTTAAGAGTAAAAAATATAAAAACGTAAGTAACCTCATAGTATACAGCAGGGTTCCGTCTTCCATTATCCTCAGCAGCTTGTTTGGCATGGTCATGTTGTGGGCCACAGACTTTTTGCCATTGTGGAAAAAGGTATCAGGGGTCCAGATTTTGCTGGCCATCAGGTTGTTGAGGCGCAGGATGTCCATAGGCCCATGGAACTTGAGTCTCTGGTCCTTCCAGCTCTGGCGGAAGAATACGTCTACTGTGTACTCCTGGTCAGGATGGAGAGAATTATTATTTTTTGAATTTAAGTGAAAGTATCCTCATGACGAAACAGCCAACTCCATCTAAGAGATCTGATGTGTGCCGTTTTATATTTATTAAAAATAAATGAAAATAAAAAAAACTCTCAAATTATATTACACAAACCCTCAAGAATGCTGAAAAACTGCAGCACCTTTAATTTCATAATGAACATTTGGACTTTGAACGTATATTACTCAAAAGCATCATGACCATCTTCAATGTCCCTCTTTGGCTAATGTATGTCTGCAATATGTTAATGCATAAAATGTAATTGTTAATTGTGGGAGTGTGTGTGGATGATGGCTGGTTTAAGCAGCCTCACCTGGCCCGAGTCAGACTGATTGGACTCTGGAGCTGGGTGAGGCTGCACACCTGTTTTACATCACACTCAGGGAGTGCTCTCCTACATGGCACCATGGAGCACCATCTGTATGTATCATTCTACTCAACCTTGGCAATAAACCGGTTCCAACATCACCACCTTGTGTCCTTTTGTTTGGAGGAGCACAAGAAAAGTCACCTAGGTGGAGTATGGAAGCCACCTAGGTGGCGTGTAGTATTGGACTTGCTGCACTAATATTAATTAGAAATATTATATAATATATATATATATATTATATAAAGAGTAATCAGCATCAGTTTTACACTTACACTGTGTGTGTGTGTGTGTGTGTGTGTGTGTGTGTGTGTGTGTGTGTGTGTGTGTGTGTGTGTGTGTGTGTGTGTGTGTGTGTGTGTGTGTGTGTGTGTGTGTGTGTGTGTGTGTGTGTGTGTGTGTGTGTGTGTGTGTGTGTGTCTACAAGCCCGTGAGGGGGTAACAACTCAGATATTAAAATAGTTGAGAAGATAAGACACAGAAAAGGGTCCTCAATTGAAAGCATTTGCTGCTACCTTGCTAAAAGGTGCAGCATAAATTATGCATAGGTCCATCTATCTTTGTCATTTCTTTTTTTTTTCCTTTCCTTGCCATCTCTTTCAGGGATAGGTGACTGGAACAAGAACACTTCCAAAAGATCTGACCCTGTTCCTTGTTGCCCTTAGTTTCTGTATGGATAAATATTTGAGGGACTGCAAAGTGCTGGGCTTAGAGAATGTGTTATGGAAAAGCTTTTATGGTGAGCTAAAGTAAACTGAGTAGATGTGGAAAGAGAAGATGGGTATGACAATGGAAGAGACAGAAGTACGAAAAACCATCTAAAGGAAAGATTGAAACACAAAAAGCATAGAGATATAGACTCCTGTATGTGTGCGCATGCATGTGTGTTATGATGGGTATGGGTCCATTTGACTGAACATGTGCATAGAATATCCACTTGTATTTAGTGTGTGTGTGTGTGTGTGTGTGTGTGTGTGTGTGTGTGTGTGTGTGTGTGTGTGTGTGTGTGTGTGTGTGTGTGTGTGTGTGTGTGTGGTGTGTGTGTGTGTGTGTGTGTGTGTGTGTGTGTGTGTGTGTGTGTGAGAGAGAGTCTGTGACAATCACCTTTCTGAAATACGAGGTTTCCAATGGCAACAGGGGACAGAGCTATCAACAATGATGAACTAATCTAGCATGGCAGATCTACCATTTATTCAGGATTACAGAAAGATGTTCACACTTTTAGACACAAATGACGTCTGAAAGGTTTAATGTTGTTAGTGGGTTGTTTTTTTCAACAGAATCCAGATATAATTTCTGAAACATCAAAGGTTTATGCATTGTCCAAACCCAAATAATATAAAGGAGGACATATTTATGTTTAGCTGGTAACTATGGAAGGAAATCACTGCCATAATGTTTCGAAGTTTAAGAGCCGTTGTATTTTGTATATGGAAATGTAAACACCATTGAATTCATAACAGTGAAATATTATACAACAAAGTAATCTGAATTTATTCGTTTTGAATTCACCTCTTTGAAATTCAAACATAGCATTTCAAGTTGATCCATTTCAAAAACACGATTTCAAATAAAATGTTTTCAATGTTTTTAAGTCAAAATATTAAGTTGCAGATATTCGAAATACGATATTCATTACTCATATTCAAGTTTGAACCAAACCCTAGAACCAAAAACCAAACCCTGAAACATAACCCAAACAGGAAACCCTGACATTAAAACCAAACCTTAGAACCAGAATGAAAATCCTAAAACATAACCAAAATAGGCAACAATTACACTAAAGCCAAACCCTACAACCCAAAACCAAACACTAAAAGCATACATTCAGGTGAAACTATCCTAAGACAAAAAAGAAATACCTAACCCTGACCCAAATAGGAAATGATAACCTTAAAATCAAACCCTAGAACCAAAAACAAAACCTTAAAACCAAAAACAAAACCCTGAAACTTGAACAACATAAGAAATCCTAACACTAAAACCAAACCTTAGACCCAAAAACCAAACCACAAATAGGAAACCCTAACCCTAACCACTATGCTAATGGTATACAAAAATTCTCATTACTGCATTAACTAATGTTAATTAATGGTTAATTAATGTACCCTTCTTGTAAAGTGTACCATTTCGCTTCTTCCAAATACTGATTGCTAATAACGCATAATACTATGTGAACTATATAATATGAAAAAGAGCCATTGCCTTTCATAACACATACCATGTCTGTGTCGGACACTGGACCGAAGCTGGTGACGTAGATGTTCGTCTTCACCTCAGTAACCCGGTCTATGAAACAATGAAGAAAATAATTTGGATAAAACATATATTTTATATCAAAAATAAATATATATATATATATATATCACAACACTTGTATACAATTTAGTCTAATGCATTATGAGAAGTATTTAGTATGTTTTGGTAAAGAAGGTTAAGGTCAACATATACAGTATCTCACAAAAGTGAGTACACCGCTCACATTTTTGTAAATATTTGAGTATATCTTTTCATGTGACAACACTGAAGAAATGACACTTTGCTACAATGTAAAGTAGTGAGTGTACAGCTTGTATAACAGTGTAAATTTGCTGTCCCCTCTAAATAACTCAACACAGCCATTAATGTCTAAACCGCTGGCAACAAAAGTGAGTACACCCCTCAGTGAAAATTTCCAAATTGGGCCCAATTAGCCATTTTCCCTCCCAGGTGTCATGTGACTCGTTAGTGTTACAAGGTCTCAGGTGTGAATGGGGAGCAGGTGTGTTAAATTTGGTGTCATCGCTCTCACACTCCCTCATACTGGTCACTGGAAGTTCAACATGGCACCTCATGGCAAAGAACTCTCTGAGGATCTGAAAAAAAGATTTTTTGCTCTACATAAAGATGGCCTGGGCTATAAGAAGATTGCGAAGACCCTGCGGTTTAACAGGACAGGTTCCACTCAGAACAGGCTCGCCATGGTCGACCAAAGAAGTTGAGTGCACGTGCTCAGCGTCATATCCAGAGGTTGTCTTTGGGAAATAGACGTATGAGTGCTGCCAGCATTGCTGCAGAGGTTGAAGGGGTGGGGGGTCAGCCTGTCAGTGCTCAGACCATACGCCGCACACTGCATCAAATTGGTCTGCATGGCTGTCGTCCCAGAAAGAAGCCTCTTCTAAAGATGATGCACAAGAAAGCCCACAAACAGTTTGCTGAAGACAAGCAGAATAAGGACATGGATTACTGGAACCATGTCCTGTGGTCTGATGAGACCAAGATAAACGTATTTGGTTCAGATGGTGTCAAGCGTGTGTGGTGGCAACCAGGTGAGGAGTACAAAGACAAGTGCGTCTTGCCTACAGTCAAGCATGGTGGTGGGAGTGTCATGGTCTGGGGCTGCATGAGTGCTGCCGGCACTGGGGAGCTACAGTTCATTGAGGGAACCATGGATGCCAACATGTACTGTGACATACTGAAGCAGAGCATGATCCCCTCCCTTCGGAGACTAGGCCGCAGGGCAGTATTCCAACATGATAACAATCCCAAACACACCTCCAAGACGACCACTGCCTTGCTAAAGAAGCTGAGGGTAAAGGTGATGGACTGGCCAAGCAAGACCTAAACCCTGTTGAGCATATGTGGGGCATCCTCAAACGGAAGGTGGAGAAGTGCAAGGTCTCTAACATCCACCAGCTCCATGATGTCGTCATGGAGGAGTGGAAGAGGACTCCAGTGGCAACCTGTGAAGCTCTGGTGAACTCAATGCCCAAGAGGGTTAAGGCAGTGCTGGAAAACGATGGTGGCCACACAAAATATTGACACTTTGGGCCCAATTTGGACATTTGCACTTAGGGGTGTACTCACTTTTGTTGCCAGCGGTTTAGACATTAATGGCTGTGTGTTGAGCTATTTTGAGGGGACAGCAAATTTACACTGTTATACAAGCTGTACACTCACTACTTTATATTGTAGCAAAGTGTCATTTCTTCAGTGTTGTCACATGAAAAGATATACTCAAATATTTACAAAAATGTGAGAAGTGTACTCACTTTTGTGAGATACTGTATGTGTGATGTAAAATTTACAAAAACACATACAAAACAAATTAATATTAAAAAGCTTTCAGAGAAAATAGGGATGGGTAAAAATATCGACTCATGTGGGAATCGGGATTCTTTGCTTTCGCAATACTATGTAAACGTTAGTATCGCCAGGTTGACTCAAATAATGTTTTTATTTGAAAAAAAAAAGCTGAACTTACTGAAAGCAAAATAATGGGACTATCCTACAGAGGGCACTATGTCTATATGATCCTTTCTAACCAATAAGGACATCGCTTCCCTGATTGGCTTGGGGAATCCGTCTGCCTATTAATAACAGCCGCGTGAAATGCAACACAAATGCAACACAGGACAGGAGGGAGGGGATGTTTTTTCAAAGTCTCTCTCTCTCTCTCTCTCTCTCTCTCTCTCTCTCTCTCTAACCCTTGACATCTCACTAGGTTTAAGGACCTATAATTATTGTAATCTTTAAAATAAATCATATTAGGAGAGACGATGTAGTGAAATACTGCATATATGAACATCCTGACTGACTTATGGTACTCAATGATTAATTTATGGTCATGAAAATAAGCACTTCAGAGCATAATCTATTTTAAACCTCTAACGTCAATGTGGCCACAGATTTACCTCATTAACGATGATCAAAGAAAGAAAGGTTCTTCATTTGAAACACAGTCCACAGCCTGGAGCTGGGGTTTCGATTTCTCCATGGATAGAACATATTTGAATATGTTTGTTTCATCACGGTTTGTGTGTAAAATTAGATGACATTATATACTGAGCCTGACACTAAGACAAAAGTCACCCATTGAGCAATCCCACTGTGACTTGGAAGTCACAGAAGGATTGTGTCACAGTGGGATGCCTGAGAAACTACCACAACCGGGCCCCTGTCGGGTCTGTTTGACACTGTTTCCTCCTCAAACCGATGAGCACTTGACTATTAAAGGAGAAATAATACATGTAGATAATATGAGATTAGAGGCTGATCCAAACAAAAGCAGCTACAAAAACGACTTATTCTAATTGATGTCCTTTAAAAGGAAAATGTTATTTTTAAAAAAAGGGTTAAACTCCCACATAAGAAGACTAGGACCTTCACATCTGTTGTTAGAACAATGGGCCGTCATTCCCATTGCTATAGTGAGGTGCAGGGATTTGTATTTCAATAGAATCATTACTGCTGCATTACATGCACAAATACAAGGTCATCATACCAGACTGTGGTACCTCTAACGTTATAAATGTAGTCAATTCATAAAAATAAATATTGCATGTTAAAACATCTATGGTAATGGATTTAGAGATGATTACAAACAATGAATGAATGATAAATGGATGAAAATATGTCTAAATGCATCAATGACTTAGTTTAGCCTTTGAGCAACTAGATGTTATGAAATGATTGTGACTAACTCGATGCTGCAAGTAACTCTCAGTGGAGTCCAGGTGTATGTGTAAAGTGCTTCACCTCCCAAGCCAGGTCTTATTCTGTTGTCATAGCCATCCAATAGGCTATCCAGGATTTTGGTAAAGGTCTTGATGTTGTTTTTGAAGACATTGGTTTTATTAGATTCTGCGTTTGATCTACACAAACAATAGAAAAATGCAAAAAGAGGCAACTGGAAGAGCTTCTAGTATTTTATGACTGTTTTGTTTTATTTGTTATCATAAGTAAAATATGTTTTTTATTTTTTTATCATAAATAAAATAATCGATTGTATTCTTCCCTTCTGAAAGAAAAAAACACTGTATTTCACCAAAAATAGCTATATTATCCATCATATATTTAGTTCTGTGCATTATGTAAATACATGTTTATAAAGTGATAACTGGCATAGATGGAAAAATAAAATATCCTTTACACTGTGCAATACGATTAGTAACCAATTAATTTAAATATTAATCGTTTTGCCCCCTACAAGGGGTGTTCCGTAAAGGATATTTTATTTTTCCATCTATGCCAGTTATCACTTTATAAACATGTATTTACATAATGCACAGAACTAAATATATGATGGATAATATAGCTATTTTTGGTGTGTAAAATACAGTGTTTTTTTTCTTTCAGAAGGGAAGAATACAATCGATTATTTTATTTATGATAAAAAAATAAAAAAAACATATTTTACTTATGATAACAAATAAAACAAAACAGTCATAAAATACTAGAAGCTCTTCCAGTTGCCTCTTTTTGCATTTTTCTATTGTTTGTGTAGATCAAACGCAGAATCTAATAAAACCAATGTCTTCAAAAACAACATCAAGACCTTTACCAAAATCCTGGATAGCCTATTGGATGGCTATGACAACAGAATAAGACCTGGCTTGGGAGGTGAAGCACTTTACACATACACCTGGACTCCACTGAGAGTTACTTGCAGCATCGAGTTAGTCACAATCATTTCATAACATCTAGTTGCTCAAAGGCTAAACTAAGTCATTGATGCATTTAGACATATTTTCATCCATTTATCATTCATTCATTGTTTGTAATCATCTCTAAATCCATTACCATAGATGTTTTAACATGCAATATTTATTTTTATGAATTGACGACATTTATAACGTTAGAGGTACCACAGTCTGGTATGATGACCTTGTATTTGTGCATGTAATGCAGCAGTAATGATTCTATTGAAATACAAATCCCTGCACCTCACTATAGCAATGGGAATGACGGCCCATTGTTCTAACAACAGATGTGAAGGTCCTAGTCTTCTTATGTGGGAGTTTAACCCTTTTTTTAAAATAACATTTTCCTTTTAAAGGACATCAATTAGAATAAGTCGTTTTTGTAGCTGCTTTTGTTTGGATCAGCCTCTAATCTCATATTATCTACATGTATTATTTCTCCTTTAATAGTCAAGTGCTCATCGGTTTGAGGAGGAAACAGTGTCAAACAGACCCGACGGGGGGCCCGGTTGTGGTAGTTTCTCAGGCATCCCACTGTGACACAATCCTTCTGTGACTTCCAAGTCACAGTGGGATTGCTCAATGGGTGACTTTTGTCTTAGTGTCAGGCTCAGTATATAATGTCATCTAATTTTACACACAAACCGTGATGAAACAAACATATTCAAATATGTTCTATCCATGGAGAAATCGAAACCCCAGCTCCAGGCTGTGGACTGTGTTTCAAATGAAGAACCTTTCTTTCTTTGATCATCGTTAATGAGGTAAATCTGTGGCCACATTGACGTTAGAGGTTTAAAATAGATTATGCTCTGAAGTGCTTATTTTCATGACCATAAATTAATCATTGAGTACCATAAGTCAGTCAGGATGTTCATATATGCAGTATTTCACTACATCGTCTCTCCTAATATGATTTATTTTAAAGATTACAATAATTATAGGTCCTTAAACCTAGTGAGATGTCAAGGGTTAGAGAGAGAGAGAGAGAGAGAGAGAGAGAGAGAGAGAGAGAGAGACTTTGAAAAAACATCCCCTCCCTCCTGTCCTGTGTTGCATTTGTGTTGCATTTCACGCGGCTGTTATTAATAGGCAGACGGATTCCCCAAGCCAATCAGGGAAGCGATGTCCTTATTGGTTAGAAAGGATCATATAGACATAGTGCCCTCTGTAGGATAGTCCCATTATTTTGCTTTCAGTAAGTTCAGCTTTTTTTTTTCAAATAAAAACATTATTTGAGTCAACCTGGCGATACTAACGTTTACATAGTATTGCGAAAGCAAAGAATCCCGATTCCCACATGAGTCGATATTTTTACCCATCCCTATTTTCTCTGAAAGCTTTTTAATATTAATTTGTTTTGTATGTGTTTTTGTAAATTTTACATCACACATACAGTATCTCACAAAAGTGAGTACACTTCTCACATTTTTGTAAATATTTGAGTATATCTTTTCATGTGACAACACTGAAGAAATGACACTTTGCTACAATATAAAGTAGTGTGAGTGTACAGCTTGTATAACAGTGTAAATTTGCTGTCCCCTCAAAATAGCTCAACACACAGCCATTAATGTCTAAACCGCTGGCAACAAAAGTGAGTACACCCCTAAGTGCAAATGTCCAAATTGGGCCCAAAGTGTCAATATTTTGTGTGGCCACCATCGTTTTCCAGCACTGCCTTAACCCTCTTGGGCATTGAGTTCACCAGAGCTTCACAGGTTGCCACTGGAGTCCTCTTCCACTCCTCCATGACGACATCATGGAGCTGGTGGATGTTAGAGACCTTGCACTTCTCCACCTTCCGTTTGAGGATGCCCCACATATGCTCAACAGGGTTTAGGTCTTGCTTGGCCAGTCCATCACCTTTACCCTCAGCTTCTTTAGCAAGGCAGTGGTCGTCTTGGAGGTGTGTTTGGGATTGTTATCATGTTGGAATACTGCCCTGCGGCCTAGTCTCCGAAGGGAGGGGATCATGCTCTGCTTCAGTATGTCACAGTACATGTTGGCATCCATGGTTCCCTCAATGAACTGTAGCTCCCCAGTGCCGGCAGCACTCATGCAGCCCCAGACCATGACACTCCCACCACCATGCTTGACTGTAGGCAAGACGCACTTGTCTTTGTACTCCTCACCTGGTTGCCACCACACACGCTTGACACCATCTGAACCAAATACGTTTATCTTGGTCTCATCAGACCACAGGACATGGTTCCAGTAATCCATGTCCTTATTCTGCTTGTCTTCAGCAAACTGTTTGTGGGCTTTCTTGTGCATCATCTTTAGAAGAGGCTTCTTTCTGGGACGACAGCCATGCAGACCAATTTGATGCAGTGTGCGGCGTATGGTCTGAGCACTGACAGGCTGACCCCCCACCCCTTCAACCTCTGCAGCAATGCTGGCAGCACTCATACGTCTATTTCCCAAAGACAACCTCTGGATATGACGCTGAGCACGTGCACTCAACTTCTTTGGTCGACCATGGCGAGCCTGTTCTGAGTGGAACCTGTCCTGTTAAACCGCAGGGTCTTCGCAATCTTCTTATAGCCCAGGCCATCTTTATGTAGAGCAAAAAATCTTTTTTTCAGATCCTCAGAGAGTTCTTTGCCATGAGGTGCCATGTTGAACTTCCAGTGACCAGTATGAGGGAGTGTGAGAGCGATGACACCAAATTTAACACACCTGCTCCCCATTCACACCTGAGACCTTGTAACACTAACGAGTCACATGACACCTGGGAGGGAAAATGGCTAATTGGGCCCAATTTGGAAATTTTCACTGAGGGGTGTACTCACTTTTGTTGCCAGCGGTTTAGACATTAATGGCTGTGTTGAGTTATTTAGAGGGGACAGCAAATTTACACTGTTATACAAGCTGTACACTCACTACTTTACATTGTAGCAAAGTGTCATTTCTTCAGTGTTGTCACATGAAAAGATATACTCAAATATTTACAAAAATGTGAGCGGTGTACTCACTTTTGTGAGATACTGTATATGTTGACCTTAACCTTCTTTACCAAAACATACTAAATACTTCTCATAATGCATTAGACTAAATTGTATACAAGTGTTGTGATATATATATATATATATATATATATATATATATATATATATATATATATTTGTGATATAAAATATATGTTTTATCCAAATTATTTTCTTCATTGTTTCATAGACCGGGTTACTGAGGTGAAGACGAACATCTACGTCACCAGCTTCGGTCCAGTGTCCGACACAGACATGGTATGTGTTATGAAAGGCAATGGCTCTTTTTCATATTATATAGTTCACATAGTATTATGCGTTATTAGCAATCAGTATTTGGAAGAAGCGAAATGGTACACTTTACAAGAAGGGTACATTAATTAACCATTAATTAACATTAGTTAATGCAGTAATGAGAATTTTTGTATACCATTAGCATAGTGGTTAGGGTTAGGGTTTCCTATTTGTGGTTTGGTTTTTGGGTCTAAGGTTTGGTTTTAGTGTTAGGATTTCTTATGTTGTTCAAGTTTCAGGGTTTTGTTTTTGGTTTTAAGGTTTTGTTTTTGGTTCTAGGGTTTGATTTTAAGGTTATCATTTCCTATTTGGGTCAGGGTTAGGTATTTCTTTTTTGTCTTAGGATAGTTTCACCTGAATGTATGCTTTTAGTGTTTGGTTTTGGGTTGTAGGGTTTGGCTTTAGTGTAATTGTTGCCTATTTTGGTTATGTTTTAGGATTTTCATTCTGGTTCTAAGGTTTGGTTTTAATGTCAGGGTTTCCTGTTTGGGTTATGTTTCAGGGTTTGGTTTTTGGTTCTAGGGTTTGGTTCAAACTTGAATATGAGTAATGAATATCGTATTTCGAATATCTGCAACTTAATATTTTGACTTAAAAACATTGAAAACATTTTATTTGAAATCGTGTTTTTGAAATGGATCAACTTGAAATGCTATGTTTGAATTTCAAAGAGGTGAATTCAAAACGAATAAATTCAGATTACTTTGTTGTATAATATTTCACTGTTATGAATTCAATGGTGTTTACATTTCCATATACAAAATACAACGGCTCTTAAACTTCGAAACATTATGGCAGTGATTTCCTTCCATAGTTACCAGCTAAACATAAATATGTCCTCCTTTATATTATTTGGGTTTGGACAATGCATAAACCTTTGATGTTTCAGAAATTATATCTGGATTCTGTTGAAAAAAACAACCCACTAACAACATTAAACCTTTCAGACGTCATTTGTGTCTAAAAGTGTGAACATCTTTCTGTAATCCTGAATAAATGGTAGATCTGCCATGCTAGATTAGTTCATCATTGTTGATAGCTCTGTCCCCTGTTGCCATTGGAAACCTCGTATTTCAGAAAGGTGATTGTCACAGACTCTCTCTCACACACACACACACACACACACACACACACACACACACACACACACACACACACACACACACACACACACACACACACACACACACACACACACACACACACACACACACACACACACACCACACACTAAATACAAGTGGATATTCTATGCACATGTTCAGTCAAATGGACCCATACCCATCATAACACACATGCATGCGCACACATACAGGAGTCTATATCTCTATGCTTTTTGTGTTTCAATCTTTCCTTTAGATGGTTTTTCGTACTTCTGTCTCTTCCATTGTCATACCCATCTTCTCTTTCCACATCTACTCAGTTTACTTTAGCTCACCATAAAAGCTTTTCCATAACACATTCTCTAAGCCCAGCACTTTGCAGTCCCTCAAATATTTATCCATACAGAAACTAAGGGCAACAAGGAACAGGGTCAGATCTTTTGGAAGTGTTCTTGTTCCAGTCACCTATCCCTGAAAGAGATGGCAAGGAAAGGAAAAAAAAAGAAATGACAAAGCTAGATGGACCTATGCATAATTTATGCTGCACCTTTTAGCAAGGTAGCAGCAAATGCTTTCAATTGAGGACCCTTTTCTGTGTCTATCTTCTCAACTATTTTAATATCTGAGTTGTTACCCCCTCACGGGCTTGTAGCCACACACACACACACACACACACACACACACACACACACACACACACACACACACACACACACACACACACACACACACACACACACACACACACACACACACACACACACACACACACACACACACACACACACACACACACACACACACTTTGTGTAAGTGTAAAACTGATGCTGATTACTCTTTATATAATATATATATATATATTATATAATATTTCTAATTAATATTAGTGCAGCAAGTCCAATACTACACGCCACCTAGGTGGCTTCCATACTCCACCTAGGTGACTTTTCTTGTGCTCCTCCAAACAAAAGGACACAAGGTGGTGATGTTGGAACCGGTTTATTGCCAAGGTTGAGTAGAATGATACATACAGATGGTGCTCCATGGTGCCATGTAGGAGAGCACTCCCTGAGTGTGATGTAAAACAGGTGTGCAGCCTCACCCAGCTCCAGAGTCCAATCAGTCTGACTCGGGCCAGGTGAGGCTGCTTAAACCAGCCATCATCCACACACACTCCCACAATTAACAATTACATTTTATGCATTAACATATTGCACACATACATTAGCCAAAGAGGGACATTGAAGATGGTCATGATGCTTTTGAGTAATATACGTTCAAAGTCCAAATGTTCATTATGAAATTAAAGGTGCTGCAGTTTTTCAGCATTCTTGAGGGTTTGTGTAATATAATTTGAGAGTTTTTTTTATTTTCATTTATTTTTAATAAATATAAAACGGCACACATCAGATCTCTTAGATGGAGTTGGCTGTTTCGTCATGAGGATACTTTCACTTAAATTCAAAAAATAATAATTCTCTCCATCCTGACCAGGAGTACACAGTAGACGTATTCTTCCGCCAGAGCTGGAAGGACCAGAGACTCAAGTTCCATGGGCCTATGGACATCCTGCGCCTCAACAACCTGATGGCCAGCAAAATCTGGACCCCTGATACCTTTTTCCACAATGGCAAAAAGTCTGTGGCCCACAACATGACCATGCCAAACAAGCTGCTGAGGATAATGGAAGACGGAACCCTGCTGTATACTATGAGGTTACTTACGTTTTTATATTTTTTACTCTTAAAGCAGCAGTAGGTAAGATTGAGAGTTTGAGAGCAAAGATATAAACAACCCATAAAAACCTCCCCTCCCTCCCTACATTTCGGAGCCATTGAGCATTCACGCACCTGTGATTGCCAGGCAAGATGGATTCGAACCCATCACAGAAGAGATGCCCTGTTTGGTCAGAAATGAGTGTTCTAAAATCGAAATTTTCTCATATAGAGGCAGGCACAGTCAACTCGAAGCACTTATTCTCACAGAGCATTTCACTCACTAATAGCTGAGAGATTGCTATGGCAATTCTAACAAATTACACTCAAATAATAGCTCTTACATTTTACCATATCATATAGACTATATAAACATTATAACGAGTTTAACTAAAACTAAAGAATATAAAAAGTCAACACAATACAGTTTTTACAATGCATTGAAGTGGTACACAATTCACTATAAAATACAAATGCTGTGGTAGTATTCATCATACTCGGATACATTGTATTTCAATATAAGCACATCATAAGACAATGCTACCATAAAAGGCTAGGGCAATATTTACACGGTGTGAAGGAGGAAGCAGACATGGGGTTCCATATTGGGTTGACCATAACCCCCGTCTGCCTCAGTGATTGGAGCACTGCTACTACTATTGTGGATAATGACATCATCCAAGTAGGCAGCAGCAGATGCAGCCTTCTATAAATTGGATGTAACATTCTATACTATGGATGGAGCATTCTATACATGAGGAGCTGAAGCTCTGAATGGTCTCAATAAAAGTGTGGCATTACCCAGACAGACCCACTGTTGTACAGAGGTTGTCCAATGCTACGGGGACCCAAGCTAATTCTGGTATGCACACCCTAATGTGTGACATTTTAAACATACTGCATCTCATTATTACGTGAGCTTGGGCCTGTCTCCCAGATTTATTGAATCAGGCCCAGCACACCCAGCTGAGTTCCGTCACACAGCAGCTCAATGGGAGTTAATCCTGAGGAGGCCTGGGGCGCCAACAGCACCAGAGACATCAGAGGGTCTAACCAATCGCCTATCTTCCTTGGGCCTGAATGTACGGTTCATGGCTTTGATTGTTGTGGTCTACCACTTGAGCAGATTGTCGGTCCGCAGAGCGTTAACACTTTTCCACATCAAACAGATCCCTGATAACCTGTTCAAGCTATTGAAGCGTATGTGACATACTTTTAGCGCCCCGGTCCATTGCAATAGCTTTCAGAATCCTGGCTCCGGGAAACCGAAACAGTGATATCATCTTGCACATAGATGTAGTGCTAGATTGTCTGATCCCATGTGACCAATTTCCCAGTACTTTTCCACTAATAACTGCACATTTTCCTTGCCTTTCCCAGTGTACCCAGTATAACCCATCCCTATTCAATATCAAGTGTGAAAGCTCCAATACCTTCTTGATTATTGAACTAAATCCATATGATTGTAAGTTGGCTCATTCAAAGTAATGGTGTTTAATTTGATTTGGTGTAAGATTTAAGTTAATTAGGTGTACTTTGATAGTCAATCACATGTGCACACACAAGTGAGTGGATTAAGAATAGAGATTTCTCTGTGAATGTGTGGGCATAATGTGTGCTAAAAAAAGATAGAATTTGCCTAAAATAAAGAAATGCCTTAAAACGTCTTTGCAACAATGGCTGGAACAGAGCAAATAAATGCCTTAAAACGTCTTTGCAACACAATGCAACGCAAACCGCACGCTTCACCTGCCAGCCGTTAACTGGCAGGTGAAGTGAATGGCCTTCTGCCATATATGTAACAAATACCCCTTCAATTTCCTTTAAAATAGTATATTTACCCTAAACAGCTGCTGTGTGGATCAAATATGTTTAACATCAAAGAAATAACATGCTTAAGCCCAAAAAACATGGAGCGTGAATTATTTTGCCTCATAATTAAGCGCGATACAAAAAAAAGATAAAGAACCATATTGTTTTTAACAGAGCAAATGAAATGCCTTAAAATGTCTTTGCAATTGGGGGGGAGGGGTTGAAGGGGTCATTTCGGGATGAAGAGGTTAAGCATAGCAATTTCTCTGTGAATGTGTGGGCATAATGTGTGCTAATGTATGTTTTCTACTAGGTTAACTGTTCAAGCGGAGTGTCCCATGCACCTTGAAGACTTTCCAATGGACTCTCACTCATGTCCACTGAAGTTTGGCAGCTGTAAGTGTTGATAAAACGTGTTCAATAATGCATTTCCCATACCTTTTCATACTGCGCTATTTTTGCCTTTACAACGCTAAATTTGTCTCAAGCTAATGTACAAGATTCTACAAAAAACTAAACATCACAGTTTACCATCTTATCATCCAACCAGTACTTTAGCTAGATAATACCAAAAAAAAGATAGAACAGTGACTTTTTTTAAGCAGGTGTCTGCTGTGTATCAGCTGATGATGTAGGTCAGACATATTTGTCCTGTTTCAGATGCCTATACCAGGGCAGAGGTAACGTACCTCTGGACCCGTAATGCCTCTGAGTCAGTGGAGGTCGCCCCCGATGGATCCAGACTCAACCAGTATGACTTGGTGGGCCAAACAGTGGGGCAGGAGACCATTAAATCCAGCACTGGTGTGTACCACAGTTCAGCTCTATCAACTACTGCCCTTATCCTTTACATTGTCCTGCAATTATTTCTCACATGCTACATCATTTGTAAGAGGGGTTGATTCACATATATGGATATCGCTGGACTTCAAAAGTATGTTTATTCTACATAAACTATGTTTACTCTTTAATAGATGTAAATACCCATTGGGCACTTTTGCTTATTTTCTTTTCTTGTCCTTAGGTGAATACACTGTCATGACTGCCCACTTCCATTTAAAAAGAAAGATTGGCTACTTTGTGATTCAAACATATCTACCTTGTATAATGACGGTGATCCTCTCCCAAGTCTCCTTCTGGCTCAACAGGGAGTCTGTGCCAGCAAGAACCGTCTTTGGTAAGAATAACAAATCTTTGGAACTGATAACAAACATAGACGTGTACATGGTATTTTTTACATAAACAATAATTCATATTTTGTGACACTGCAACACTGTTTTCTTAAAATGAATAGTGGCTGCCAGTTTCTCTGTCAAACCCCTTTATGACAAATCACAAATGTTCCTAAGTTAGCTTTCTATAATCTGCATCCATACTCAAGACTACTCAAAAAAATATAAAGGTTCTGAGTGACTCAAGGCTGCTTGATAGTTAATTCTACTGTCGCCAGTCTATTTATATCAACAGACAGTAAAACATTGCTCTCTATGCCTCTCGCAGAGTAATTGTAATTGCTTCACAGTTGCCATGGTTTGGAGGCAGGTTACAAAGCTAACCAACTCCCAGCAATGAAAGGTTCTAGGCTCTCTTTCAATTTCTATACCAGAAAGTTATCCAAGTCATTATGTCACCAGTCAGATAGTCATTACATTTATCCTTTTATAAATACTACATTTTCACTGCAGTAGTGCGCATTCTTTTTTTGCCATGGTGTTTTCTTATCCTCATCCTCTTCACTTCTAGTGACAGTTATTCCAGTTCTTTCCAGTATTGTAGCAGTGTTGTGTGAAAGACTTACATCTCGGCCTCAATTACATCTGTTGTGCCTCGAAAAAGTCCCATAGTGAGCCATTAACTGGCATGTGAAGCGAATGGCCTTCTGCCATGTAGGGAACAAATACCGCTGCAATTTCTTTAAACTAATATATTGTGGGAGGGTGGCTGGTTTAAGCAGCCTCACCTGGCCCGAGTCAGACTGATTGGACTCTGGGGCTGGGTGAGGCTGCACACCTGTTGCACATTGAGCAATCAATGTGCACAGGTTAAACCAGCCACCACCACACACACTCGAGAGAGAGCTCTCCGGCATGACAGCGTGGAGCACCAGCTGCATGCTTCATTCTATGCAACCTTAACAATAAACCGGTTTTCAACATCACCACCCTGTGTCTATTGGTCTGGAGGAGCCTGAGGAAAGTCACCTAGGTGGAGTATGGGAGCCACCTAGGTGGCGTGTAGTATGGACATTGCTACATATATTTTACCCTAAACAGCTGCTCTGTGGATCAAAGAGGTTAACATCAAAGAAATAAGATGCTTAAGCCCAAAGCAGATTTTGAGGCAAACAATTTTGCCTCGTGTGTGTGAGAGAAAGAGAGAACATAAAGGCTAAACACATTTCTGTTGGCCACAGCTTTTAATAAAAAAATTGATATCTGTAGCTAACATTTTACAATTTATTTTGTTATCTTATTTCTGGAAATGTACATTTCTCCTTCTCCTGTTTTATTATATTTTAAATGATTCTCCTTTTAATATTTATACCCGTGATTTCTTACTTTGTAAAGCACTATGAATGGCCTTGGGTTTAAATGGTGCTATATAAATAAACTTGCCCTTCCTTGCCTTGTGTTCAATAGCGTAGAACTAGAAGATGTAGTACAGTTGAAAGTGTGTGTGTAGTCTGTCTGTCTGTCTAAAGTGAAAAAAAAATTCAGCTAACATTAAAAATATATAGAAAAAGTGTTATTGAGATAATAACAGCGAATAAACTGATGATTAGCAAGATAATACAATCTACCAAAAATGTCTAGATTTAGATAATATTTTATATTTCTTTCTCTTCTGTACAGGTGTCACCACAGTGCTCACTATGACAACATTGAGCATCAGTGCCCGCAATTCACTTCCCAAGGTGGCCTATGCAACAGCCATGGATTGGTTCATCGCGGTCTGCTACGCCTTTGTCTTCTCTGCACTCATTGAATTTGCCACCGTGAACTACTTCACCAAGCGGGGCTGGGCTTGGGATGGGAAGAGCGTGGTGAATGATAAGGTACACCCCATCACTCAAGCAGCACAGACACATCACAGCAAAATAGACAGCATTCTCAATCCCCATAGCAATGTAAGTATATTCACTAGAGCTCTGGGAGCTGACATCACACAATGAGCATGCATCTGCAGGATCAAAATGAGAATGTAAATCTAGCACTATATAGACCCTCTTTACAGAGGTGTCATCATAGGACAAACCCATGTCGCTCATCATTACATTAATGAATCTGCTACTTTTATGTACCGACGCACAGGTAGGGAAATTGTCGTAACTACCCTTGCCCTGGTACATAAAAGTAGCAGATCCATAATTAGTTATACGAGTGACACCTGTATTTGCCCTACAATGACACCTCTGTGAGAAGGGTCTATTCAGCCAGAAACCTTTTACAATGGTTCTATTTTGCCACTTTTTTTTAAAAGGAAGTATTTTCTGATCCCAAAGGATCCTCAAATAAATTAACCTTCCTGCAAGTAGCTTTTTATTTTCGTTGTCGTTTTACGTTCACAGAAAAAGGAAGCCGCCACCACGTTGAAGAAAAACAATGCGTATGCTGTGGCTGTGGCCAACTACTCCTCCCACACAAAGGACTCCCCACTGCCCACTGTCTCCAAGTCTGCCACAACAGACCCCCTCGCCGCGGGGGGGAAAGCGGCGGCCCGGCCTGAGCAGAACAAGAAGACCTTCAACAGCGTCAGCAAAATCGACCGCATGTCCCGCATCATGTTCCCCGTTCTGTTCTGGGGCTTCAACATGGTCTATTGGGCCACGTATCTCAACAGAGATTCGGCTATCAAAGATAAGGAGCCTTCCACATGAAAAAGTCCCAACCATATTATTGTAAAAAAAAAAAATACCCCCGCAAAACGAACACAAAAAACACAAAACAAACAATATTTATGACTACAATTGCAACACACAATCATCTCACACACACACACACACACACACACACACACACACACACACACACACACAACACACACACACACACACACACACACACACACACACACACACACACACACACACAGAGACACACACACACACAAAGTTCCTGCAGGGGATTTGCTATCCTCAGATATGCACAGTACAGTGACCCTGGGCAGAAGCATAACTTACTTGGCCTGAATTGTTACATCAAATCTGGCAAGTGGTTTGTGTTTATTGCCGTTTTAGCATTAGTATATTTTCTTTGGGCTGAATTCTGTTGCCCTTCTTTTGACTTGAAGACACTTGTGAAATGTTTTGTCATAATGTCTTAATTGGTGTATTTATATAACAAATGTTTTCTGGTTGTTATTTTATGTTATGTAGCAATGGGACACACATATTATACAATCTATTTTCACTCCTTATTATATATTCAATATTTATTTTACATTGAACTAACCCTAACCATTTTCCAAGATATGAAAACATATTTTTTAGATTGAGATAATGATGAGAGTGCATCATGCAATGGGTTAGTATTTCTTTGTATGTTATCTGTTCAGGGTTCATGGGCTAGAATAAAAATGATGCAATTTATACCTCCCCAATGTAAGCCATTTAAATGTGTGATGTGTATGTGTATGTTAGCCCTCACATACTTGATTGACATGACATTACCCACACATTAGCCCTGTCGATCTTCTGGATCTGCCTAAATAATGAACATATTGAACATATTTTAACGTTGGCTTTGTCCAGCATACAATATTAAGCATGTGAATATTGTGTCCCACACAACTTTGCAAAAACATTTGATTAGTGAGTTAAGCATGAAGCATGCCAAAGAACATGGTATGTTATTCTCACTGGCATATGATGCATTATTCTTGAAGTTACTTTTTTTCATATGTTGTTCAATCTCTTGAATATGTTTTAGTATCACTAAAGAATTACGTAAAAAAAAACAAGATGAGGTGGGATTGCAAAGTGTGACTGCAGAGCTGTGTGAAAAACCTGAAGCAAGAGATCCTTTCACAGCAGAAAACACAATGTGCATAGCACTGCACCAGATTATTGTTTTTAATGGATGATATGCTGCGCTATGCACTGCTTTGGGTGTTCCACCATTTAACACCGTCAGTATATTTTGTTGGCAAAATAAAAACAAATATATTATGTAGAAAAATAAACAGAATGTACCAGAAAGATCCAGACAAATTCCCCTACCCAACCTAAAAAACATCGGTTACTGTTACACAAACATAAATAGAAGGGGAAAGCACACACGTCTACAATAGTATTTCAAGCTTTGTGTAAGATGATTGTATTTGAATAACATATTGGAGCTAGTTACACTGTGATCAATGAACAGCTCCATGTGAGGCCCCCTGAAGATTGTGCTGAAGGCTGGGCCCCACTGATGTGGGCTGACTGGGTAAAGGCTGGAAGCCAGAGACAGCATGGGGGGCCTGGGGGGGGGAGGGGTGGCAGCAAACCAGTGTGGATACAGCTATCTTCCTGGCCATAGACTGGCTGTTTACAAGGCTTATTCACTTTTGAAATGAAGCCCCCCCCCCCACACACACACACACACATACACACATAAGACTGTGTATGTGTGCACGTGGGTGTGTGTGCGTGCATCTGTGCGTGCTGTGTGTGTGTTAGTTTATGTAAATTGTTCTGGACAGCTGTAGTAATAGTATGTCTGTTTGACGTTTATGCATGTGTGTGGTGGATGTATAGTGTGTGTGTGTGTGGGGGGAGATTATGACATTTGTTTCATTCTTGGATGAAGCAGCAGTATTCTTGGGCTATATCCTGTATGGATGTAACAGATCACACAGCAAAATTGTTGAAACAAAAATGCTTCTTTGCAACTTTTCAATGCGATCCCTTAGTCTGCGTATTTATCTTTACTCTCTCCTCAGCCTGTTTGTAGAACAGCATGTAAATGTGCTGATGGGACTCAGAACCTGATTAAGCCTAAACATAAAGGAATAAAAAAACATAAAAAAAGAAGAAATAGAAACATAAAAGAAAATACAAGAAGACAGGCAGTGTAGCATGTGCTGATGAGAGCTAAAGACCTGATTAGAGCATCCAGCACACTGCGAAGGAACACAGCTAGGAACTTTGCCCACCCATACTGTGCATTTGGCCGATTGGGACAATGTTGAGGATATTGACCACCAACTCCTGCTGACTCGCCAAGGCAAATCAGAGTGTGTCTGTATGTCAGCGGGACCTTGTTGTTGTATGTTCACTAAAGGTTTGCCAAGAATAAAACAAGCCCTACCTGTAAAACACGCAATTTGGAGGTTAGGAATAACCTGCTTAATTGTGCCTGCCCGATCGAGCGTCACATACTTCAGCAGAACGTAGCAGATCAACAGCCAGAGTAGACTGGTGTGGAACCTCTAATCTGATGTTTTGGGATTTTTATGTTTGCTGAGACTCTTGCACTCAACTCGTGGAAAAACTCTCAAAATACGACAGATATTTTACTCCACCGGAGACCATCCAGATGTTCAAGTAGTGCAATTCGCAGTGATCTGCAAAGAGATCAGAATGTGTACTCACCAGATCAGGATGGTCTGAAAGAGGCTAACTGTGTGACTCTTTGCAATAGGAAAGAAAAGAAAGAAAGAAAGAAAGAAAAGAAAAGAAAGACAAACTATCTTATATAAGTCACAGTTTTATAACACAATCATAACACAAATGATCACAACACATTATTATATATGTAGGATGATGTTGGTATTGATAATAATTGTTTAGGGTTAAGAGTTGGAGGGGGGGGAGGGGTGGGGGGAGGTAGAGGGAATATTAAGTTTTAGAGATTTTGTAGTATTTTGGGTTAAAAAGTTAATGAAATGGATTGGGGATTGGGAATGGTGAGGATTTGTGTGAAAAAAAGGAGAAGATAGAACAGAAAATAGAAACCTAAGTAAAGGAAGAAAAAAGCAAGACAGTATACAAGGGGTAGAAAAGCGATGAACAGAAATAAAAGAAACATTGATTTGATCACCATGTGTAAAATGGAGGATAGAAGGGGGAAAACATCATGTTTACTGTTTGGTTCTGTTTGTTTTTTTTGGGTTTGTCTTGTTTTATTGTTTTTGTGGCAATATTTGTGACTTTATGTTATGTCACGTCAGTGATGTAGGCCTACTTGTGATTGATACAGAAGCTGTCATTGCTTTATTATTGTTAAACACAGCTGTACCTCGCTGAACATGCTAATGATACGATGTTACAAAACCATTGGAAGTGCACTGAACATGATTGTTGCCATATGTTATTTAAAAATTGTAGTGCAGATATATAAGTGGTTTTAGTTCACATGTGAATAATTTTGCAATGGACCTACTTTATGTCTGCACTGTAATTTCTCAATAACAATTGCGACAATCATATTCAGTGCACTTCAATGTACATGTTTTCCCATTCCTACTATAAGCAGGGTTTACCTTAACGATGAAGAAAAATGTGCTTTGCTATGATATAACGGATGCATGAACTTCTTTATAAGACTACATTTGTTTATCCAAAATAAAGAGAAGAGTCTGGTGAGTTAAAGACGCGAGATCTCCCAGGGATGCCAGGGCAAGATGTTGATTCACCGTTGCCTAGCAACCCAATGCTTCACAATTCCACTTCGAT